>CAUYSK010045021.1:0-30019 GCA_963575035.1 Avahi laniger | reverse complement strand
CCATTTTCTTTAACTAATATGTTAATTTTTAAGGGTATCAATCTGTCAGAACCCTCTATTTTGTGTTTATAAAATTTAAAAATATAAATTGGTATACTTGGCTTTAGTAAATATTATTTAGTTACAAAATTGTAATTTAACCATTTATTTTCTAAAAGTTAGTCCATGCTTTAAAGTATCACCAAAACATATTAACTGATCAACACTTAAGTGCACATATAAGAATAACATTTATTGGATGTTGGGCAGGGGGAGCAGGGGACGGGCTTGTGCGCACACTATGCGTGCGATGCGCACCACTCGGGGGATGGACGCATTTGAAGCTCGGCCTTGAGTGGGGAGGGGCAAGAGCAACATACATAACCTAAACATTTGTATCCCCATAATATGCTGAAATAAAAAAAAATAAAAATAAATTTATTCAGCATTTAAAACTAAATAAATAAATAAAGTATCACCAAAACAAATTCAAAGGTAAATCCTCTTGTGCACAATTACATTTAATGGGTAAAAAAATTAGTTTTCTGCATAAAAATGCATACAATCAAAAGTTTACGCAGATGAATATGTAGAATACTGATTACTTTTATAAAATCATAGCTACTCTTCTTCTTATTAATAGAACAAACACATAATATTATATATACAGAGATTCCTCTGTGTGAAGCAGATATGTATGATACATATATATTAATATATAGTCACTAAATAAAAAGTGTATTGTTGGTTTCATATTACAGCTCATTGAAACGTTATGTATTGACAATGGGCAGCAATCACAGTGTAATAACTTTCCAGTATATACTACTAATCACACTGTGAAATTAAACAGGCAAAATTACAAATTACTTAAGAAAAAACAATTTTTAAGAATGAATTCGGCCAGGCACAGGGGCTGACGCCTGTAATCCCAGCATTTCCAGAAGCTGACGCAGGAGGATCGCTTGAGGCCAGGAATCTGAGACCAGCCTGGGCAATACAGAGACCTGTCTGTACAAAAAATAAAATAAATTAGCCAGGCATGGTGCCTATAATCCTATCTACTCGGGAGGCTGAAGCAGGAGGATTGCTTGAGCCTGGGAGTCTGAGGTTGCAGTGAGCTGTGATCCTGCCACTGTACTTCAGTCTAGGTGAGAGAGAGAGGCTCTGTCTCTTAAGAAAAAAAAATAATAATAATTAAAAGACATTCAGACAGTGGGGGATCAACCCTGTTTATGTCTAAAATTTAAAATACGCCATCACTTATAATCCTCATAGAAATTCTGTTGCATGAACAATGAGTAAACCAAGGCACAGAGTTTAGCTTATTTGCCTAGAATTTACTTCAATTAAATGATGGAAGGAAGCAAAAGTCAAACCCAAGACTCTGGGACTCCGAAGCTCTTAGATCCTCCTTTTTCAGAGCCCACTGACTCTTTCACACCATCTTGTCTCTGTTAAAGTCAGTGAATTGTGAACGAAGTCTCTCTGTGTTTTTCCCAATTTGTGTAATTAGATTTAATTATTTCTACAATTAACTTTTGTGAAGCTAAGCTGCACCTGGAAATAACAAAGGTTTACATATACAAAGAAAATTTATTCAAACACTACTTTTACAATTTGTATTAAAATCGTAGTTGTACTTTTTTTATTTGCATAAATTTAGGGAGCACAAGGGCAGTTTTGTTATATGGGTATATTAGGTAGTGGTACAGTTTGCGCTTTTAGTGTAACCATCACCTGAGTAATGTACATTGTACCCATTATGTAGTTGTACTTGGTTTCAATCAGCAATTAGTTCCAATCCACAATTTTCAATTGTTACCATTTCAGACTTGAGCAAAAAAACAAAGAACACATTTCTTCTTCAAACAATGATCTAAATTGGTCCTTTTCTTCCATTTAGAGTGTTTTTATTCTTTGAGAATTAGTCCTGCCAAATATTTCGATTTCTCAGGCGGACGAAAAGGGGAAGGGGGACTAATCCAACTTAGTAGGAATATAAATATAAATCAACTGCGTGTAATTGGGCAATCTGGAATTTTCATTATAGAAAATCTTCTGTAGAACAGGCACAGGACTAATAACTAAACATGACCTTGAAATTACTTGAAAGAAATTAAATTGCCGCAGTGAGCAGAAACAAAAGTAAACAGTGAAAGAGAACATAGAAATTGCATTATTAAGCAAGAAATTTGATGTAAATGTTCAAAATTTGTGATCCTGGTAAGTTCTCAAAATATCAAAAAGTTTTGAAACAATTTCAAATACAATGTTACTAACAACTGGTCTATGTGGAAGAGTTTAAAAAAGGATGACATTCAGAATGAAGAAGGAAATCTATATAATATTAATATATGAAGTTTTTCTTAGGCAGTACTGTTAGAATGAAATCTTATCTGAGCATTAACAACAAGCTTCCCTATTATTTCAGCTAAAACAGAGTACCTGTGTTATAGTTGGCATGGAAGAGAGATTTGCTTTAATAATGAGTTTTTTAGCATTTGTAATAGAGGCAATGAAAACATTAGTATTATAGTAAGCAGTTTTAGAATATAAAATACCCTTCCAAGTATACTTCAATAATTTAGAGATTTTATTATACTCAACTTAAAATCAATTTTCTAAAATGTAGTAGGCTTGTTTTAGAGTTGTAATATTGTGTCATGGATCACAATTTACTTTTTAAGAGTTCTTTTCATGCTCAAGGTATATCAAAGTAATATTTTATAATGCAGATAGTATTGGTACAGTGGAAACTATATAAACTAAAAATCTTGTTAACCGGTTCAGTAATACATTTCCCATAATAAATTTTAGTTAGCATATTGTAGAGAAAATAGTCAGGAAAACAAATGTAAGGAATTTAATAAAAATGATTTTGTAAAGTTCTTTAACCTATTACAATAAAAAGCACCATTTACAGTTAAATTATCACTTTTAGATCATAGTGCTTGGAACTCTAAAAAAGGCAACCAATAGGTTGTGTTTAAGCTAAATCTCCTCTCCAATAAAAATTCAGAAGTGTATATTTTTTTAGTAGTCCAGAGGCAGACTATTTGCACACAGAGTACCTCGCTCAAGTCCCTTCAATCTTCCCTCCGCTCCCACCAGATGAACAACTTCAGCCCCTCTAGACCTTGAGTTCAGAATGTATCATTCTCCCTTCCTACCATCTTGAAAATATCAAGTCTCAATCATTCTTCATGACAGTTGACTCTAATCTTCCAGGACTTCCCAAGACTGGCAGTCTCCTCTTAATACTAAAGGCTGCCATTGTCATCTTGACTCACAGGCCGTTACTTCTGCTGCCTTCCTCACCTTAGCAGAAACTAAAATAGTACTGATGCTACTGCCACACAACAGGAAATGTCAGGGAGGGAGGTGGTTGTCCGGTGAGAGGACACAAAGACCCTGCTTAATTATCGGTGGTGCAAGTCATCCTAAAAAGATGGTTCGCAAACAGAGGTAGCCGCGGAAGATGGAAGGGAGATGTCTTTCTCATCTTTCCAGTTCTCAAGCAAAGCACTTCTTCAAGGAAGCCTACTCTTTTCCCAACTCCGAAAGCTCAAGAGAAGCACATATTTCTTGAACCATTCCTTTGGGAGAATGAACTGTTTATTACATTTCATTATACTCATCACAATGGAGCCGCTCATAGGGTTTACCCAAAACACAAGCACTCTTGCTACCTCATAAAGTGAGAGGACTGAAGCAGTTTAGAAACCTTTATGTTCAACAACCTTAATTAAGAAGTAAGGAAATAGAAGTACAAGGACATTAACAGAATCAACAATCAAATTAATTTGCAAAGTTTGTTCAGTGAAAATGAAAATATTTTTAGTGTCATATCTTATTTTAAACTGCTCTGGCACACAAGGTAGAGGAAAATTCTTGCTTTGAGGATACATAGCACCAAGCCAAATCTCAGCTCAGTTGTGTCTTTATTTTACCGACCTTAGGTTAAGTTATTTTACCACAGCTTCATCTTGTATAAGATGAAAACAAAATTCATGTTGGTTATATTGTTTTTAAAAAAACAAAGGGAATAATTCATTAAAAGTACACATAGTAAAACCATGATAAAATTCTCTTCATTTTACCCTCTGACCCCTGGATATAGGAAACTCCTAAAAGTTATAGACCTAGGGAATCTACTTGGATAGGGAATAGTAAGGTGGTTTAGATTTTAAACAGAATCTAGGTATTAAGAAACTATGCTACATTAGAAAAATCTGTCATAGTCATAAGATGTTTGAAGAATATTTTGGTTGTATGGACAGGAAATTGCTTGAATTAGAGCCTAGAGACTAAGAAAACCCAAGGCTCAAGCTCTGTTTTATTGTGGTTTGACCACAAGTGTCCATTAAAGGTTGAGGATACTTCAAACTGTTAAACACCAGAGATATTATCAAAGCATGAATAAGATAAATAAGATAAATCAATGGTCATTTGACAATGGTCTACCTTCAAAGCAAACTCTATTTGGATCTCTCATAGCATTCACAGCTATAGGAAGTTACTCAGTAGCATGGGGGAAAACATTGCAGTATGGGAAAAGGGGGTACAATTTGGATACATTTCAACTTTTCTTTATTGCCACTTGATTTCCCTTTGTGTTCTAGTTCATGCCCAGTGAATTTTTGCAAAATGAATAAATGTTGCAAGTAAAGCAACCAAGTTGCCTAAATAAAGATTTCCACAGTATACATTCTTGGCAGCAGCCTTTGTTGAAGTCATGCATGCACAAATTATCAACTCTATTAACAAAAAGCCCTTCAGAAAACAAAGGGATGAAAGGAGTTCAAAGTATTCAGGTATATGATACCCAAATATACTTAATTCCAAAAATGGATTACCAAAATACTGTATAAAAATAAACAAAAGAGTAAAATGTAATTTTCCTTTTGTTCAATATTCTTTCTCAAATGAGTGTTCAAAGTAATTTAATTTTACTTTGCTTTAATTTTATGTTTAATGATAATTAAATTAATAAGAAAAATAGTAGTACTTACCATAATGCTTTATATTTGTAAATTACTTTAAAAAAGTTAATTTATATATTTCTAAAGTATTATTTTTATCAATTATCTAATTAGGAAAAGGAAAAGTTTGATTAAGAGAAACTATCTAAATAAAGTCTTCTGTCAAGATTGAAAGACCTGTTTTTTTCTGATCTATGAATATTTATCATCATACTAGTTTGTGTACCCCATAAGAATTTTCTCTTCTAAAACCTTTTAATGATATCCCATGCCATTCATAAATTTTATCTCACTAATTTTAAATTCATTAATAAACATTCTGGTTATCATGTATTTCTCTGTACCCATAAATCTCTTGATAATTAGCTCTACATATGTTATCTTCTACATTCCTTCATGTAACAGTAGAGCTGCCAACAAATTATTCCCATGTTTGAATGTGTTTATGCATTCCTCAAAACAATAGATATGCACTGTAATAATTATAGTCACTTAGCAGGGAAATTATCTCGAAATAATAATAACTAAATGTGGCATGTGCCAGGCATATTCTAAGTGTTTTGTCAGCATTAACTCACGTAATATTGACAACTTCAAAGATGGGTAGGATTATAAAATTTCCCCCATGTTACTATTCTTGAGATAACAGAGGTACACAGAAGTTAAGTAATTTTCTTTAGTTCACATAATAATGCTGGGATTCAAACACAAGCAATCTAACTCCAGAATCTGCCTCTAATCTTTTGTATTTACTGCCTTTCTGTATGAATACAAGCATACATTCAGTAATTTATTACTTATCATTTAATGAACTCTTACATTTGGAATATATTTTGTAGTTTGGAAAGGTAGAAAAGAGAAATAAATTATGACATCCTGCCCTCAAAAAATTCATCATATATAATATGTGAAACAAACAGAAAAATATAAGCACATTTAAATAACTGTGAGGCAAAATTATTGTTTTCTCAATGAAGATGTCAGCAAACTATGGTTTACTAACTTCTACATTACTTAGGGATAAAGAACGATGAAAGAAGAACCTTCTTCCAATCTACATTCACTTTATTTGGATTCTTGTAGCTTACTTATTTACTCTACTTCCCTATCTATATCTATCTAATTATGTTATCTGTCTCTACTTATTTGTAATTACAATCTGTTTGTGATGTAACCTTTTATCTCAAGGAGAAAATGTGTGAATATGCAGTGAGAAAATTATTTTAATTTTCTCTACCTATAGCATAAATTTGATTCACTAAACATAAATTCTACTATTAATACAAATGAAAAGATTATACCTACAGTAAATAAACTACACAAACAAATAAAGTGCTATGGATTTAAAGATATTTAGGAAACCTGACAGTAGTGAACAAAATATACTCTTCCAAAGAAGCAACATTCTACTGGTAAATTTACACTTTAATTTGTTTCATTTTGTTTAATAACTGTTTTATTATTATAATCATTTTTTGCAGGGTATTATGGAAAAAAGTACAATTGTGAAAAGCAAATAAATGTCACCCCTTTTCCCACAATACAGTTCAAAACTACTGTTAACAAATATCTATACTTCCTTCAACTTTTTAAAATTGTGATCATTGTATATGTAACAATTTTGCAGACTGTTACGTTCACTCAAAATTGAACAATTAAAATTTCCTAAGATACACTATTTGAAAGCCAGTTTGTTTTTAAATTGCTGTGTAAGTTTCCTCCATTGGACAGACCAAAATTTAATTAACCTTTCATTATTATCACCAGTGTTTTAATACTAGAAATAATGCTGGTAGATAAACCTTTCATTAAAATCTATGGGTATTTCCAAAGGATAAATTCCTTGATGTCAATTACTGGGATCTTTTATAAATTCTTGTCCTATTATTTTAAATTACTTTTTCAGAAAATTTGTGTCAATTTAAATTCTCACCAGCAATATATGAGAAGGTTTATTTGACCATACCCTCAATACTATATGTCACATTTTTTTAATCTGTGCCAATTGGATAGATGAAAATGATATCTTATTTGATTTTCTACTCTTTAGATACAATGTCACAAATAATATGGAATATATTTTTGTGAATTTATTATTATTTTGTCTTTCTTTTGGGGATTGCTTGCTTGTATTCCAATTCTAAAATTACTTTCCTATGGGGAATTTATGTTTCACTTTCAAGTTTTCCAATTTCAGTGGTTAGATATAAACCAATGGAAACCTTGTAAAGAAAAGTTCTGCCAAGGCAGTTAACGAGTCTTATAGGTAAACCTATAAATGCCTACAAACCAAAACTCCCTTAGGGTTTCTAGTACACGAATAAACAATGTGAAAATTACTGAGGCTTTGTAGTTTGTATACTCAGATGCATTTATAAATTCCTTCACTAAGCACACAAAATAATAGGTATATATTCTAAGGTTTAGAAATCTTGCTTTTTTCATTGTTACCTAATCAGTTTCTAGTGTGTTTTATCACTCATTCTACTTTGGCTATCAAAATTTTAAAATTATTATTTGACCTCCCTTAGGAATATTTATTACTTCAAATGATACTTAAAATGTGCTAAAACAGAAGAAATGTTGGAGACCATCTTAGGAAAAACTACAAAGATGTATAAGTTTAGAGTATAGCAAAGAGGCAAAACCAACATAGAAAATTACTGTTCCTTGGAGAGTATGACATCACGTTTTGCAATGAATCCTCTGTAGGTAATCGATTGGTATTTCTTACTCAGACTTGCCAAAGCCCTCAATTACTGCCCAATAACCCAATGCTTTATAAAATTTGCTTCTAGGTTTATCACACATCTTGGCTTACTTGGGATAGTCCCAGATTAGCATTTATCAAAGAAAAGGTGTCCAGGTTTGGAAAATAAATTGTAGGGTTTCCATATTTATAAATTACAATGAGGTGTTAGGTAATTTTTTCTGGATATAATTTATCTCTTATCATTGAACCAGAGCACAGTCTCTGAAACCAGAGTGTTTGAGTTTACATCCCAGTTCCACCATTTATTAAATTTCTGAATATGGGTAGATTACTTAAACTCCCTGTATCTCAGTTTTCTCATCTATAAAATGTGTAAAATAATAACATCTAGTGCAATAGATTGTATCTTTGTTGCCAAATATTTGCCACCCTCCTTATGGAAGGGTAATACTTTCCATTCCCTATTGAAAGCATGATTGATAGTGATGGGCACCGCTCATGCACAGGAGCTTTAAAAGTCACCTTGTGGTTAAGCCTTCTCTCTTTTCCCTTTGCTATAAGATTGACAAAGTCCCAACAGGGAAGAATCCTTCTGCCTGGGTCCTACGAGGAAGAAGAGATAGAGCAGACCTGCTGTTGGCCCACAATAGATATGCAAAGTAGCCAAAAAATAAAATTTTGTTGTTATTGCATGTCTCTGAAATAATACCAGTACAGTATATCTTGATGTAACCTGACCCGACAGGTTACTTCGAAGAGTTGTTTCCATGATTAAATGTGTCAATATAAATATGCACATATAACACTTAGAACAGTGTCTGGCATATGGTAAATAATATATAAGGGATGATGATGATGATGATGATTACTTCTAGTAATATTTCAATAGTTAATGATAACTTTTTTAAAAGCAAATGATCTATGATTATATGAAACAATGTAAAACTCATTAGTGATATTTGTGATAACAAGAAAATTAAAATTAAAATGTATTTATTCTAGTAGTGAGCTAACAATAAATATTAAAGTATATTTATTAATAGCTATGATATTTCTGTAGCAAAATATTGAGGTACATATTAATAATTCCAGTTTTGACATTTAGGGGGAATAATTATGGATAATTGAAGAGTGTCTATTGCTACATTATTTAAAACAGCAAAATGTTGGAAATATGTTTGATCACCAATAATAGAAATTAGTTAACTACATTATGGTATAATCATAGTTAGAGTCTACTTAGGTAACTATAACTTTAATAGAGGAATATTTAATGACAATTAAATGTTAATTATATTATATAAATATTATTTATTTATATATAATTTTGCATATTTTGTATTGCATTATATATAATTACATATATACTCAAACTGAAAGATATTATAGACATAGATGTAATAAATGGAATATAAGTAACCCATTTTAGTAAAAACAAACACAAGCAGGTCATTTTCTTGCCTTTTACATTTATTTTCACTTTTTACATGGATTAATTTTGTAATAAGAACAGTAATTTAAAATTAAACATACTAGGCTTTATTTATGTGTGGCTGTGGCTTGAAACCTAAGGAGAGTTAGAAGGGGAAAAAAAAGAAACCCTTCACTTAGTAATGTGGTGTAACAGAAATAGCAAGAATTGTGGTGTTGAGAATATATCATCTGATTCCCAACTCTCTTTTTCTGTTTAAGTTACCAAAACTCAATAAGCGATGTTTTTCATGTATACAAAGTGATGATAATAGTATCCACCTCAATGGGTGTGTGAAAAGAAAACAAAATAATGTATATAAATTGATTGTTGTCAGTAAATGTTATTATCTTTATGTTCACTGGAGAATGAGTCCTTGTATGCTGTCACAGTGGTTGACTGGTTCTCCGGATTTCAAGTGAGCAAAATGTTTCTTCTGTTCTTGTGGTTCATCTGCATTCTTTCTCCATATACCCACAGCACTACCTTAATTGGTAATAAAATAGCTAGATTCTGAGATCTTCCTTTTGATTATCCTATCTAACTACCATTGTCATTTTTAAGCATAATGTAATCAAGATAATAAAACTTTACACTATTGAGATGTTTTTAATATGTAGCATAGCAGCTCTCAAAATTTTTGACCCTAGGACTCTTTTACCCTCTTTAAAAATGATTAAGGACTCAAACACATTCATTTGTTTGGGCTCTATCAACATTTACTATATTAATATTAAAACTATAAATTAAAAAATTTATGTTGGATGTAAAAATAATAAACCTAATATATGTTAACATATCTAAAATATTTTAATAGAAAATAACCATATGCTCCAAAAACCAGTGAGAAGAATGACATTTTTATACATTTAAAAAAATCAATCACTTGACTATCTGGCTTAATTGAAGTCAGCTGAATTCTATCTGCCTTTGAATTCAATCTGTTACAATATGATGTTTTGGTTATGTTGTTTTGCTTCACACATATAATCTGTTGGAAAATAGAATAGTATTTTTATAGGTTTTTCACATAATTAAGGACACTCTGCATTGATACAACATAAAAACTCAGCAAGAGATAGTTTCTTAAAGGTTACTTGCAATGTGGAACCTGAAACTGTAATGATGAATATTTAATACTCTACTAGGTTATATCTCTTTGTTTATCTTGCATTTCGAATGGGTTTTTTAAATTTGTGCATGATTTTGTAACATCCTGCATTGGTCATTTAGAATGTATTGGTTCTTGGGGCTGTGTAGATCTTCAAATGTTGACACACTTCATATGCAATGTTAAAAAATCATGTTTGCTTATCACTTCTCTCAGAAAAGTCTTTAAATATTGGGAAGCCATCAAGGTAACAATGAAGTATACAAGTTTTCTAAAACTCCAATTTTCACTTGAAAGTTCAAGTTTTGTTATTGGCAATACATATTGTTATCTGTTTTCCTTGAATGACTCACTTCATATGTCTTTCAATGAAAATATCTACCAAATATCCAAGTTTGAATATGTAGTTTCTCTGTCAATCCTTACTTCAGTTAAAAATGTTCTATGAAAAATTAGCCGTTTTAACTTGCAGCTCAACTGCACAAGTGCTTTTACTCTAGATAGCCATTGCACTTCACTACTCAGCCAACGTTCTTTATGCGTTTTTCCCATTCCATCACATATGATGTATACTCACTGCCTCTTATGAAGGTATCGGCAGTTTTATCCACTATTTCTTGTCTCCATCAGTGCAAATGTCAACAAAATGAAAAGACAAAGACCACCTTATTCTTATTATCTTTTTGAAAAGTTTCGACCTCTTGAACTATCTGAAAACATCTCTAGGGGATCCTCAGAGCACCTAGGACTACATTTTAAGAATCACAACCATAGAGCAGGTTCATGTTCTGTGTAAATCTTTGCATACTGTTATCTCCCTGAAGTAGGTAGGAAATTGTTACACTTTGTTTTATTCTTCTAGAGAAAATTTCTTCTGTCTTGATTTAATTCTTTGTGTCCCTAATAACCAGTGAACTATTTTCCAATAAAAAATCTGGTAGTAGATTGCAGTATCATTATTTAGCTTTATCTAAATGCTAAAGCTGAAGCCCCACCTCAAGCTGCTATAAAACTTCTCAGCTAGATGGGTAGCTTCAGTACTCTATTATTTATAATCAGGCAGTAATGTCCTACAGGTTCTGTAAAACATTTTGTAACCTCTTGGGTGACACATTGTAAACAGGGGAGCATTAAACAAGGACATATATAGGTATGGACTCTGGAAAACTAGTAATAGTTATGAGCCCTAGAACTAGATTGATGGTTTGAGCCAAGTCTTAAATATGTAATAATGAAAAAAGAGTAAGTTGCAATTAGCTCAGTCTCTTTATCATGAAAAACAAACTGTATGCTAAACATAAACGTTTGCCATCATAAACATGAATAGCAGCCTCATATAGAATTCTTATGTTCAAACATGATGAATATGCACATCTGTAGATGAAGTACAGTTGATTCTTATTATTTGTGGTAGTCATAGTCCATAAAGTTTTGTGAACACTGAATTAATGAATATTGAACAATTGCTCCAAGGAGAAATACAGGGTTAGCTTTCTCCAAGACTCTGGTCACAACACTTTTGTCACCCAAAATGCTATTTAGACTATATAAGTTCGTTTGCCAAATTACCTATAAAAACGTCACGTCAGCATGGAAAACCTGCTCTTCCACGAGACTCTTTTCTCATATAACACTTAGTAAGTACTTTAAAAATTCTTCCGCAGTCTCCTGTCTGCAGAATACAAGGGCTGTCTGGAAAGTATCTAGCCATTGTTAATATAACAAGAACATATTACATGGCTGGATACTTTCCGGACAGCCCTCGTATACCTCGCCTGCAAGTTTAGCATTTTCAGTCTGTATCACCCTTTAAATGTGCCGGCTGTACGACATTAGCCTGGAAGGATGTAGCATAGCATTTTCCTAACATGAATAACATAATCATACATTTCTTTGGCTGTCAGCCTCACAATAATGTTGACCACTGTGCTTTTTACTGGTCATCATCTCATGAATCCATAAATTTAGCCACTTTCTCATCTTTTCCATAGCTTTGTCACGTCCTACAGATGTTAGTTTAGCACTTTATAAAGCAACTTTATGTACAAATCAGCAAATATCCTCTTCCTTTTTTTAGACGTACCATATTGTTGATTCATTATCATTGAACTCAAAACCAAAAGCACTATTAACTCATGTTTAATGAAGCTTGTCTAACAGCCATATTTTCGTTTTGTAAGGCACATTATAGCCTTCTTGTGCTTCTTGTCTACCACAGCACTTCAGCACTGTGATTGAGACCATCTTAAGCAGTGAAATTACAAACTAAAAGCACATAAATGCAAAAAACTTGGTACCAAATATACTGCAGAAAGGATCCTTGCTTATAAAATGAGAGCTGAAATAAGAAGACAGGGTGTTGCCTCGCCTTGTTCTCCCTTGGCTGGAACGTGGGCTTTGGACAACTCAGATCTTTCACTGCTCTGCCCATGTTTGTGAATCACAGCAATGGTGACATAAGTATTGATATGGGGGTTACCAGTACATTTTAAAAAATGTGTTCTTTTTAATTATTAAGGATAAATAATAGTTATATATCTTTATAGGGTACATGTGACATTTTGATACAGGTATACAATGTGCACTAATCAAATCAGGGTAACTGGAGTATCCATCACCTCACACATCTATCATTTCTTTTTGTCAAGTGGGTGAATCACAAATACAAAATCCACAAATAATGAGGACGGACTGTGCTAACATAGAACTTAAAGTTCAAAGATATTTAGAATTATAAAAATAGTACAATCTAGAACAGAAAGATGAAATCTCAAGTGATTTTTTTTCTGTCTGTAATAAAAAGTGTTCATCTATAAATTTCCAATATTTAAGGACATGGGACACTATAATAGGATTTAAGAATATTAAAGTAGTTGCTACACATGGTATAATGCAAAGAGCCAGAAATTCTGGACAATTTTAATTCCAAGCTCTTCATCCAAATGGCATTAATCCCTAATATTGGTCTTAAGAAAAGAAAATAGGTGTCAGTTATTATGTCAGTTTTCAGTCTTAAATAAAATATTGGCAAAAAAATCCATAGCACTTGAATTAATAATAAAAAAAATGCCAACTTGCAACAAAAAAGTCATAAATCAGAAAACATTACTGAAGCTTTCAATTTTATTTGAAAATTCATTTTTGGCAAATTAGCATTGCCTTGATTCTGATTCCAGAAGTTTTAGAAAAGGCAACCAAATACAGAAATTCAACTAACTTTTAGAAAAACCTTATTGTTATCCATTTTAAATCACCCATAAGTATTTTAAAATCTCTTTGTTAATAGGTAAATGCTCCAATATTTTTTATTACAAACTTTAACCTCTGTTTATCACAATATAAAAGAGGAGAAGGTAGTGCATGTTTTTTCTTTTACTTTTTGGTGACTTTTAACAGTTTTTCTTTGTTTATTTTTTCAAGTTTCCCTCTATCCTTCATTAAATGACACCAGCTCTACATTATTTCATCCATATTACTTCCTCCTATGTCTGCTTTTGATGCTAATTTAGATTGAAAACTTCTGAATAGTGTTATCAATATGGGGAACCATATAACAGTATCAAGTACTAATATTGATGATATATAGAACTATAGGAATGTGAAACTATAGAAATTTTCTTGTATAATGAGGTCTCCCATATTTATTAATACAGAAGCAACATAAAAAACTACCACTCTTCCTTTTCTCCTTTATCCTGTCCACTTCAACACCAAATAAAGAACTCTGCTTTGTGAGAGCCTCAATAAAGGTAGAACTATAAATCTCTGAACTGGAGCTCAGTTGTGAATCCACTTAAATTCAAATCTGGGATCACATAATCAAACACCTACAGGATCAGCCCTCATTTGTATTTCCCCAGCTTTCAAGCAGGGAAGCTTCCAGGATCCTAAACTCTGGATCAGTCTTGTTGCCAGTCCTATTAGTGCATTCTAATAAAATGTTCTCAGTAATGAGGTTTATGCTAATTGCTACTGATGTATCAATTATTTATTCAATATCCGGTATGTGCCTTGAACTTTGTTAATAGGCCAAGAACAAAAATGAATGATACTATATGCATGCCAGTGGTAAATTTCAAGTTAATTTTTATGTGTGGAAGAAGATATCACTAATGTCATGAAAAGATCAGCATTTCCCCGATGTATAGATGTTGGTCTATTTCTACACTCTATAATTTATACCGCTACTTGACTTGTTTATCCTTGTGCTAGTTCTATACTGTGTTAACTACTATAATTTTATAGTGTGTCCTGAAACCCGGTAGCATGTGTTCCTCTTAAACATTATTCTAGCAATGTTATATCTTTTGGTATCCATATGAATACTAAAATTATTTTATTGTACACCAAAATGAAATAAATATATTTGGATATAGATTAGAATAGTAATAAATCTATAGAGCAATTACATTCTCCATTTATTGAGCTATTCATGAAATTTTCTGAGCAATATTAAGGTCTTCAGTATAGAGGTCTATATAGAGGTCACATATCTATTAAATTCACTCCTTGGTATTTCATGATTTTATGCTATTGTAAGTCGTATGTTTAAAATTTCATTTTGCAATTGTTTGCTGCAAGTCTTTAACAGTACAGTTGATTTTTTTATATTGGTCTTGTATCTACAGTCAATCATTCTGGAACTCTTCTTTTTGCAGTTATGAATTTTCATTTGAGATTATTTTCTTCAAGCCAAAGAACTTTTTTACTATTTTTTGTAATGAAAGTTGCTGTAAACATGTTCAGTTTTGTCTAAATAGTGTTTATTTTTCCCATGTTTTTGAAGAATATCTTTGTTAAGTATAGAATTATATGTTGACAACTTTTCTTGTGGTCCGTTTTTTTTTGTTGTTGTTTGTTTTAACAGGAAAATGTCTTAGTGTTGCTCTTGTAAAGGTAATCTATCTTTTTTACCCTATTTTTAAGGTTTTTCTCTTTATCTTTATTTCAAATAGTTGATTCTGCTATACTTTCTTCATAGTCTCTTTATATTTATAACTACATTGCTTATGGATTGATAAAATTCTTAAATGTATTTCATCAGATTCAGAAATGTCTCAGATTTATTTTTTTTAATAGAGTTTAAAAGGTAGTGTAACTATACGATGGAATATTATTCAGCCATTAAAGGGAATGAAGCAGCGATCTGCATTACAGCACCGACACACCTTGAAAACGTTATGTTAAGTGAAGGAAGCCAGTCACAAAAGACAACAGATTATATGATCCCATTAATATAAAATGCCCAGAATAGGGAAATCCATGGAGACAGACAGTAGGTTTGTGGTTGCCTAGGGCTGGAGCATGTGGGGGACAGGGCACGACAGTTCAAGGAGACAGCATTTCTTTTTGAGATGAGGGATGCACGTATCTGTGAATATACTAAACGCCATTGAATGGTACACTTTAAATGGGTGAATGATATGGTATATTACTTTCACTTGTATAGCAATAAAGTTGTTGAAACTAAAAAAAAAAAAAAAAATAGAGACAGGTCTTGCTATGTTGCCCAGACTGCAGTGCAGTGGATATTCACAGACACAATCACAGTGCACTGCAGTCTTCAACTCCTGGGCTCAAACAAGCAATCTTCCTGCCTCAACCTACCCAGTAGCTGGGACTAAGGTGCACACCACCTTGCCCAGCCCATTATTTGTTTCGATATTGTTTCTGTCCCATTCTGTCTCTTTCTGGTTGTTCTGAGACATGAATTGCTTGCATTTTTATCTTTTGATGATGTAATACATCTCCCCTACACTCTGTTTTGTTTTTCTTTTAATCTTGTGCTTCAGTTTATACACTTTCTATTGGCCTAACTTGAGTTTTCTAACTGTTGTCTTCTGTTGCTTTTTTCCATTCTGCCTTCTGTTCCCCTCAGCATATTTAAATAGTCGTTTCTGAGCCTTTGGATCACCAGTGGTTCTTTCTTTCCTCCTTTTATTTTTTTTTTCAGAGATGGTATCTTGCTATGTTGACCAGACTGGACTCAAACTCCTTGGCTCAAGCAATTTTCCCACTTTGACTTTCCAAAGTGCTGGGATGACAAGTATGAGCCGCCATGCCTGGCCTGCCTTTTCTCTTATTGGTCATATTTTCTTGCCTCTCAGCACTTTTAGCATTTTTTTTTTTTACTAGTAGTTTATCCAAGACACTACAAATAACTTTGAAGATAAAGTTTCTATAATAATTTTTCAGGTGGATTTCCTTTCCTCTGTTAGGCAAGCAGATGTAAGAGCTGAGTGTGGGCTGGGTTGGAACTTTAGTTATATTTAGCCCACCTTCTATTTTCAATTGTCTACAGGATGAGATCCATGTTGCGGTTATTTCAGGATTTTCCCTCTAGTGGGTCTGTGTCTCCAAAGCACCATAATAGTAAGGGAAGTTTCATTCTGACTTTTCTAACTCATAATCTAAACTCCTTCATGACTCTAGAACCCTTTGGTGGGAGGGCAGCTGTCCATTTGATGCTCATCTAAATTCCAATTTGTCACATCACAGAAGTATCAAAAGCTTCTCTGCTACCTCATTCCTTCACTAGACTCCTTTGGATAACCCAAACTCAATTATTACCCTGTGTCCAGACTTGAGAATTCCCTCTTTGTCTAAAGAGAGAGAGAAAAAGGGTGGGGGAGGGCAGAGAAGAAAAGCCAAAGTCAGTGGTCATTATATGTAGAAAAAGCTCTTCCCTATTTTAAACTTTGATTCAGCTAATTCTCTTTGTTTTCACAGCTTTGATGTTCTTCAGAAATAGCTTTTTGTAATTTAACTTTTATTTTTTTTCCTAATTCTTTCAGTTGGAGCAATAGCATGCTCCCAAGCTGACTTCATTCTATTCAATAGTGAAAATTTATCTGAAATTTTATCTCATTTTTTTCACGATGGAAACACCCTATCAAAGCTTGTATTCAATTTTTGACAGTTATTAAAGTTAGGTCTTACTGACTTCTAAATACTCTAAATTATAATGATATATTCAGTAAAGTAGTTAATTATATTAAAATGTCTATCAAACTGGTAGAATAACTAAATTGCCCTGTCAAGTTATTCAAAACACTAAATATGTCAACACCTTTAGGAAAAAATGGAGATAAATTAGAATACTTACCATTTTCTCAGAAATTTGCAAATACATACTGGATAGTAAGCATTTTTTAATGTCATTTATGGTTAATCATTATCACTACTAAACAGCAAATTAGCTTTGTGTCACATATATCTTCATGACATTAGACTGTCAAATTTTTGAAAAAGAATGCCTTGTATGGCTTAATTGTCTTATGTTTATGGAAACTTTAAAGTTGTTCCTTTTTACATTTTACCACCAAAATTCTCTTTCCTTTGAAACAAGAGCTCTCATTTTATAATCAGCATTTTTAAGAATAAAATTTTATACAATTATTTAAACAAAATAACTTTAAATTTTTTGAAGTTTGCTGCTGTTATAGCTTTTGCTCAAAATACAGATGAATAGAGATCTCTGAGCTTGGGTAATGATGACAGCCACTGATTCTGAATCTCTCCTATACCCTTCCAAATAAATAATAAAATCAACAATAATGACAAAAAATTCCAAATGCAACCCAGGACTTCAATATGACGAGAAGATAGAGAAAAGCACAACTTTAAAAAAAAAAAAACAAATAAAATTACAGCAGAGTTTCTTCCAGTCATCTAATACTGCAAATCTGTGGGTATGGAAGGTAGGAGAGAGAAGGTATAATAGATTCCATGAAACAAAAGTGAGGAGAGCAGAGATTATAAATGAAATACAGATCAAATCCCTTCCTAAAATACTAATCATAGCATTAAGGGACAAAATAGTAAATATGGGCCAACATTTATTTGGTCACAACACTGGCAATACAGAAGGAGGTTGAAAGTGTGCTGGATCAGAAGTGGCAGCTTTCCAGGAGCATTGCTTTTTCAAGGGAATAAGATATATAGATAAGGGGTTGAAATAAAGCAGTGAAGGAAAATAAGGAAATTTATGTTTCTGGCAGAATAAAAAACCACATCAACTCTTCCCTCTCCCCATCTCCATCAATGACACCATTATAAAAACAAAACACAACTGAACAGAATTGGAAAAAGAAAACAAGAAAATGATAAATAAGGGTACTCTTGAGCTAAGAATCCTATTTACAAAATGAGTAACTTTAGGAAAAAGCAGATTGCATCAGTGCTAAATTACTGTTAAAATTGTGACTGAAGAAATTCTGCCAATGAAACTATCTCTTTAAATACAAAATAAAGCTAAAAGAAATTAAACATCGAAAAACATGTTTTGGAGGGTCATGAAAAAATGCTTTGAATTAGAATTATAAAAACTAATACCAGAAATGGACAATAGTAAAAAAAGACAGGAAAATTTAATGGACTTAAGAAAGAAATAGAAGAAAAACAATTCATATCAGAAATAAAGACTAAAGAAAAATATTACCAAGGGAAAAGAGATTTAAATAAAAATTTAATTAAGACCATTTATTTAAAAAAACAAAATTATCAGAACAGTGAAAATTATGCCTAAAAACGAAGCAAAAAGAATGCAAGAAGAGTGTTTGCATTGGGAGACAGACAAGGAAGTCCAAGACATGTAAAATTGGAGTCCATAAAGAAGAAGCTCAAAACAATAAACAATACTATTTCAATATTTACAACTATAATCAAACAAACTCCAAAAATAAAAGAAGATCTGGTTCCATGTATTGAAATGGCACACCATTTCCTTTGACCCAAAACAATAACCTCTGGCACATATCTTGAGAAGCTATTGAAGTTTAAAGATGAAATCCTCAGGACCTCAGGTGAAGAGATGAAATATCTTATAAATGCAAGAAAATTCAAATTTCATCAAACTTCTCACAAGCAACATACAAATCAAGGCACAAGTACAGCAGTATTTTCAAGAAAGTTTAAGAATAAAAGTGTGAGCCAAAGATATTATATGCAGTCAAATCCTCTCTCAAATATCAGTGCTACAGAAAAACAAATTTGAATTTGAATGTACAAGGACCCAGGGTTACTGTACACATGTCCTCTTCCTGAGCAATCTACTAGAGGATGAGCTTTATCCAACCAAGAGAGAACTAAGAAAACTTTGCAAGAGGACCGATGGCGAGCATTCCATGTGTTTATTTTTACAATTAAGGCTAAAACAGAGGTGGCATCATGGATAAAAAATAATATGCATCAAATTATAATTTGTGACAAAGCATTGAAGAGTCCACTCCTGGCCAAAATCCTACGTGGGATCTTTCAGGCCTGACTATAAGCAATCATACAGGCTTTACTTGGCAGATCAAATCGGAGAGAAGTACCTTCCCCACATCGGACTTGGTGCATAGCCAATGCATTGCAATCTCTGAAGGGAGATGCAGTCATGGACTCAGCCCAACTCCCTTGGCTGGCAAGGCTGTTATAATAGAATGATACAACATAAAATATACAAAAGAGAGTGAAAGATATACAGAGCATACATCAAAGTAAATGGACTAAAATGTTAAATCTGGTTCAAGGCTACAGGGGTTTCTTTGTACTATTCTTATTTTTGCAACTTTAATTTTAAAAATATATTTATTAAAAAATTCATAAATCAATATAAGCTAACAAGAAAAAATTATTTGCAAAATGTATCTACTTAGGAGCATAATGAGGGATATTGGCTTAAAATGCTTGATATCTTTTTCAGTCTCAATATAAATCAAATCTCCCCCTACAAATTAAAATTTCATGTTGGCTAGATTTCTCTGTGTGTTCCTCCAAATTTGCTCTTCAGCTCTCTACAGCTTGCTGTGTCCCCTTAGAGTCTGACTTTTAGGAATTTCATTAATTGGCTTCCGTTTCCTAAGGTACTCTCTTGTGTTTAGCCAAGGAGAACTGCAAACAGGATCGGCATATGTGAAACAGGTTAGGTCAAATAAAATAAAGGTCACATAAAGCCTTGCTTTACTTAGGCTTTGTTCCTCTACCAAATTTACTGTTTCTTTTGCATGGCCTGCTGATACACATGCAGCTATGTTTAAAAGTACAATTCTCCCCTAGTACCTGCAAAACCATTCACTCCTTTTACTTAGGGGTTATAACAGCGATCTTGGTCTCCTGAGCCTACTTGCTAATTTAGTCTTCTCAGGCTGTTAAAACAAAATACCATAGCTTGGGTGGCTTAAACAACAAGACATTTACTTCTTGAGGTATTGGAGGATGAGAAATCCATGATCAAGGAGCTAACAGATTCGATTCCTAATGATGGCCCTCTTCCTGGTTTGCAAATGTCTACCCACAAGGGTTGAGAGTAGGAGAGGAGCTCTGGTCTTTCTTCCTGTTCTTATAAGGACACTAATTCCACCACAGGGGGCCTCAATCTTATGACTTCATCTAAAACTAATTATCCCCAAAAAGCCCATCTCCAAATATCATCACAATGGGGGGTCAGGGCTGCAGCATATGCATTTGGAAGGGACACAAAAATTCAGTCCCTAACAGCTCCCCAAACTTAACTATCCCTTGCTGATTTTTTTTACCCTGCCCACACCCTTGTAAATATTCCCTTTATTAAACCATCCTCAGTCACTCTTTTTGAGTGTCTTATGTATTTCCTGTAGGGATCTTGTCTGGTATATAATGCTAATTGAAAAAAAAAAAAACTATGAAAAATATAATGTATTTAAATACTGGAATTATTCTGAAAATTGCATATTACAAAAAAGCAACTATTAATAGCTGTGGTTTATGAATAAGTATGAAAAATTAATCACTTTGATATATCTACATGGGCTGTTTCACAGATGAAAAATGGATAAAACTAATTTAATTGTGCTAAGATAGCATCACACATTTTCTAAAAGATTTCTATAGAGTAGCTTATCATAATGCTGCATATACAATTTGGAAGGAATTAAATATTTATATGGAGACTAGACGAGAAGCAAAGCCTTAAAGACTAAATGAAGTCCATGCTATTTCTGATCAAGCCTTTATATTGTAAATTATTATCACTTGAATTTTATCACTCTCCTTGCTGCCACAGTCAAGACTTTAAAGACCATTCAAGGGAAAGGAAGGTTAAAAATAGCTAAAAGTAACTGAAATACCAAAACATGGTTATTTTCCCTAATTTTTCTTTATCTTCCCACCATTTTTCTCAATATATTCTGTTCATATTCTACAATCAAAGCCACCTGAATTCTACCACTGATATCAATATCAGCAAGTTAAGTGAAAAGGGGCAAACATTTTCTTTCACTCAGTTTATGGTACCTCCACTTTTCCAGTTGCTCAGGCTCAAAACCTTGCAGTTATTCTTGATTCTTTTCTCTGTCTCATGCCACAAATCCTATTCATCAGCAGAAACTATTGATTCTCCCTTCAAAATATAGAATTTGACCACTATCACCTCCTCCACTATCCCGCCCTAGTCTGAACTACTGTCTTCACTTGCCTGGATTGCTGCAATAGCCCTCTTACTGCCGCCC
This sequence comes from Avahi laniger, assembly GCA_963575035.1. Lineage (NCBI taxonomy): Eukaryota > Metazoa > Chordata > Mammalia > Primates > Indriidae > Avahi > Avahi laniger. The sequence continues at coordinate 8,289 of CAUYSK010045021.1, read as the reverse complement.
GCCATCTGGCCCTTCCTAAACTCTGTTCTTAACACAGTGGGCAGAGTAAGCCCTTCACGATGTCACCCTTCTCCTCAAAACCCTGCAATGTTTCCTCCTTTCACGCAAAGTAAAACCAAAAGTCCACAATTGCTTAAAAACCCCTAAGTGATCTCACTCTTACCACCTCTCCAAACTTACTGTCTACTAATTTCCACCATTACTTTCTTCCAGCCAAACTGGCCTCTTGCTGCTCCTCAAATGCAGCAGGCATTTTGCCACCTTGGAGCCTGTACACTGCTGTCCTCACTGCTGGGATGCTCCATTCCAAAGACCCACATGAGAAGCTTTATGTATGTGCTCAAATGTCACCTTTTCAATGAGGCCTCTCCACACCTCCTACTTATTGTTGTAAGACGCCCTTCATCCCACCACTTCCTGTCCTTCATTTCCAGTTTTACTTTTTCTTCATTCCGCAAGAGTCACTGCCTTACATATTCTGCATGTATTACATTTATATTAGCAATGGAATTGTTACAGTGATCTTTATGCATTTACATTTACTGTTTAGTGCTGTATTATTCTGTTGAAGCTGTTATAACAAAATACCACAGACTGGGTAGCTTAAAAACAGAAATTTATCTTTTAGAAGGCTAAAAGTCCTTGGAGTCAGCATGGTTGGGTTCTGGTGAGGCCTCTCTTCCTAGCTTGCAGAAAGCCACCTTCCCATTGTGCCCTCATGTGGCTGAGAGGCAGAGAGAGTGCCGGCTCTCTAATGTCACTTCTCATAATGATATTAATCTTATTAGATCAAGACCCTATCCTTATGATCCCTATCTTTAACCTTAATTACTTTCATAAAGACCCCATCTCCAAAACTACAAAGTTGGGAGTTACGGCTCTACATATGAATTTTGGGACTAGAAACATCTAGTCCATAACAATACCATCCTGTGACTCAAGTGCAATAACTGGCACTAAGCGGGTATTCAATAAATGTTTTTGACTAAATGGATGAATTAACATAATCAACAAATCCATACTGAGTACCTCTAAAATTGTTAGGAACTCTAAAAGTACTTTTTTTTGCTAATAAACATTTAGTGTATAGATTAGCCAGAAATTCTAAATAATATTGAAACCATGATATGATACAATGATATAGCTTCAAACAAAAGAATTTATAATTTCTGAGCAAATACTATAAAATATTTCCATACAAATGTTTCAAAGATGCAAAAATGCAGACTTCCCTTGCCATTATTCCCTTGGGGAACTGCCATCCACCTGCATGTCAGCTTCAGAGCTGGATTATGTGATCCCACTTCTCTTTGCTCTACCACAGTACTTAACATATTCAACTGGGGGTATCTGTTAATGTGTCTCTATTCCACAATCGATTATGAAATTTTCCAAGGCAATGCCTATGCTATTCATCTTAGTTTCCCCAGCAGTTAAAGTCAGTGCTACATAAATACTTAATGAATAAGGAGAAAAAAGGGAATAAGAAAGTTCATGGGCACTCCTGTACATTTTTTTGTAACCTCCCAATCTACAATTGTTTCAAAATAAAAAGTTAAAAAAAATTAGATTTCCTTCCTGCCTTTTTCTTAATATTTTCTTCAATTATAGGTAGTCAGATAAAAGAAAGTCATTAATAGAAATTCTTGAGTCTTGGAAAGTCAGCCTAAAACTAAAAGGAATTCATTTTATTCTTCAATTTTTCTAATATAAATGTTTTACTACAAGTAGATAGTTGACTATTTTCAAAATGTCATATAAATATGCTAACATATTTATTGTTTTGGCAATATCATTTTTGGAACATGAAACATAAACTCTAACATATTGGAATTAGTTAACATATTCAGGCAACCTAGGTCATGGTGTTTTAAGCAAAGACACATTTAGAAGCTTAACTAAAATTTAAGCAGTTGTTATCAGTATCAGCTATGGGTTTGATTTCACATTCCCATTTATTTAAGGATGGCTCTACCATCAATAATTTTAAGTACAGTAAGAAGAATGACAAAATTAATTCAAGTGCAAGAATCAAAAACTCAAGGGTTTTTAAAGCACTATCAAAAACACTTGATCTATGAGTCTGAGCCCATCAGGACAGTTAAACTAATCAGCTAATGTATTAACTACATCCTGGGATAGGCTGATCAATATTTTGCCTTAGATAAAAAAACATAAGGATACTACTAGGATATTTGTATGATGAATAGGATAAATTTAAATGTCCAGTAATACTAAATGATTACAGCCAAATAAAATGCTTTGTCAATGTAAGATTTTTTTTTTTTAATTAACATTTTGGAGAATATCAAAGTCAACAAAGTTATATTGACTTTTGGCTGACATGCTTTCCAATTATATTTTATCTAGAAAAATAACTTACTGAGTTTTTTTTCCTCTCTTCTTTTCAACTGGGCGATATAAAAAATGCACAGCTCTGAGCAATACGACAAAATCAGCTTAACACATTTTTCTATCTAAGCTTTTACATTTGTGGAGATCAGTAATTCTGACATGAAGAAAAGCCTATCTCAGAATTATAACTACAAAGATAAAACTTCTTATTGGTTTATTTAACAATAAAATTTAGATTTCAGTTAACATACTTTGCCTAAGAGAACAGCAAAGTCTTGATCCAGGAGAAAGATATATTCTACACTGAAGTTGCAGAATGACCCTTAGAGCTTAACCTACTGCCTTTGCTCTACTTACACCACAAGTTTCTAAAAGTCCTACTTAAAAATATAATATTCCTAATGAGAATGAATCTAAAACTGTGGTGAGAAAGCAAACAATTTAACAAGATGTTCATGAATACGTACACTAGCTTGCCTTTGAGTTTCTCTGTATCTGTCTCCTTATTTTTAAGAGTGACCCTTCTCAATTCTACTCGGATGTTTATTTACAGCAGCAGCACCCGTCCGCCTATCCATAGGGCTTTCCTCCCTAAAATTGTAGCTGGAGGATACTTCCTTCAATTAGTCATTCCCATTCTTAGAGCTGAAATTCAATGTAATCTTATAATTATCTGCTTACCCCTAACAATTTTAATGGTTATGTATTTATTTTTTCTCTGAAAAACTGTAAATTTTACAAAATTTACAAGGCTGGGAATGTTGTGGTCACAATACAAATATTAGATGACTAATGGATTACTCACATTCCCGTAAAAAAAGACATTTTATTTACTTCAATCTGTATACAACTGTAATTCCATGAGCAATACTGGTTCAATTAAAAATGAATAAAAAATAATAATAACTACATGTTGGAAAACATGGCTCAAGAGAAGGGACTCCTGCTGTGGATAAACCCATCAAAGATATTATCCCACCTTCTCATAGAGAGAACTGCTGCTTCAAAGTGATAGCTGTATCTACATGTCAGGTGTGGTTAGGAAGAGCTGTCCTGGTTCTTTGGCTCCTTGCTTGGAAGAATGTCAAGCAGGGCCAGTGCCACGGAGTGACAACAGACATGCAGCACTTCCATAAAAGCAGTTTTTATTGCAAAGTGAAAGCAAGTTCTGGAGAGAGGAACATGTCTGTCTCTGTGAGTGGAAACAACCCTGAGTTTAAAGACATAGTATAGAAAGTACAGTACACTCGCAAGGTTGGTAGAGAGGACTGCTTCAATAAGGAACAGTGTCCTCCCAGGGTTAGGGTCTGTCCTTTACGCTAATCTCTAATAATATGTTAAGGTGAGGGTGGAATGTTCATGTCTTTTTGGGGAGGTGAGCGGAGATTCCAGAATCACATACCCTCCCATTTTCTATCCTTGTATGGCTGGCTCTGGAACTGTCATGGCACTATTGGCTGTGAGCTTTACTATGTTAACAGGGAAAGGTTAACTGTGGTCATAAGCTCCTAGCTTCTGCACATCTCCCAGTCAGAAAAATTCCCTAACCTCAAGTTCTTGCTGTTGTGGTTTCTTTTCTTTTTTTATTGGTCCCAACCCTCAACCCTTGACCACATACCCCTACTGCCTGCCCTACCACCTGCATCCTCCCCATCCCTACCTAGCACTACGTAAGTAAAGTAGCAAAATAAATAATGATATGGTAAAAATTTCTACTTACAAGGGAAATCATATGAGCAGATAAATAATTATGTAGGATTTAGTGAACCAGGCAACTTGGATTCTTGATAAAACCTTCACTTAACTTTGGCTTAAGAGAGTAATTTATCATATATATGATATATATGCAAAGAGTTAAAACAGAAATTCTTTTATCTTTAACAGAATTATCCCTCACATCATGTTTTATCAATATAATTAGACACTGAACAAGTCACATAGCCCTCTGAAGTCACAAAGAACATTTAAAGATCAAGGTAAGTTCATAATTTCAATTTCTTAGATATTTTATTATGGAAATAGCTTTTATTTCATAAAACTTCCTGTGAAGAGATTTTGTGGTCAACTTGATTGGTCTTTTCTCCCTTCTGCATAGGTATTGTTCTGTTGGCTAGCAGCATGCATTCCTCAGGGAAAGAATAAGGCACTGACTCTCCTCCCATCCAATTGCTAACCAGGCCAGACCCTACCTAGCTTCCGAGATCAAATGAGATTGGACGTGTTCAGGTTCGTACGGGCACAGAAGGCACCCACTCTGCTGTCTGACTACAGGGATTCAGGAAAGAAAGAAATAGGGTAATCAATTTTGTGAATATTAGTACCAAAAAAGATAACTTTTGAAGGATTATGCATATGCCTGCCCACACAATTTATAGCTTCATTTTAAAAAATGAAAATAGGCATTTTATCCCATTTAACATAGGTTTCTTAAGTAAAATGTAAAATATTTTATGAGTAAATCTCTTACATACTAGAATAAGAATTCACTTGGCAATAACTTCTATGGTGGAGTTTATATTCCTTTTATCAGTCTTTTATCTTTCTTCTTCATCTGAATAATAGCAGAGGAAAAGAATGCCCATTCAGAGCATGAAAATAAAAATAAATTATTTGAAATTCATAACACACTAGTTCAGAAAGCATTCTGGAAAAAATAATGGAAAACGTGGCATAGAAAACATTTAGAGGGAAATAAAATACAAACAAGGAAATCGAGAAAAAGAACTGAACCTGTATCATAAAAATAAAACAAACCTACATAGAAAACTTCAATCACCATAATATAGCTTCAAAAGATAAAATATTTAAAGTAAATATATTTTCAAAAAAGGTTATATGCAAAAATATGCTTTGTATTCATATGCAGAGGGTAAAAGTAAAAGAGAAAAATATTGTGAGTATAAAATAAAGGCAAAATACATAAATCAGAGTTCCTTGGGCAAGAAAGTGATAAAAGGAAAAGAGAAGTGTTAAGAACCTGATGTTTATTAGTTGGTGCAATAGGAAAACCTATCCATTCTATTAAATGTGTTTATCATCACCTAAACCATAGTAGGACAGATACACTGCCAGTTTTTAAAAGAAAAAGGAAGTCAGAGACACAAACAAAAAAGGGTATTTGGCAATTAAGACGATCTATTCACCTTGCCAAAGCCTCTCAATACCGGTCTTTCATCCATTGTCAGCCCAGATTCAGACTATAAGTTTCCTTAAATTCTATTTCTTTAAAATCTAAGACATAAATCATTCCAAAGTGGATTTGGGAGGTAGATGCTAGCAACATATCTAGATATTGCTAACAATATCTTGCTTTTAAAAATACTCTGTTTAAATACTTCATCCTAGGAGCTTAAGGCACGATTGTTTAGTCTTCTGTTTTTCAATATAAAACAAATAGAATTTTTCCTATTTTTGCATATAGGAAATCAAAGATACTAAAAAGAAAAAAAAAGGCTGGATTTAATATAAAATGCAGGCCATAAAAATTTTAGGTCAAAACTGCTTAAAAATAATTTAAATAAAATTACTATTTTTAAAGGAGAAGGCAAGAAGGGAAAGGTAAAAGAAAAAAAATGAAAGTGAAGGGAAATAGTAATAGGAGAAGGAAAAAAGGAGACTTTATGGAGGCAAAATTATTGCCATGAACCACAGTAAGTGCTCTGGATATGAAGTTATCTTAAATAGTTGATTCTGATGTTAAACTCACTCAACCAGTTCATAGAAAAGTCAGTCTTGAACTCAAGATTCTTCCTTTTCGTTCAAAATTCTTTCTTATTATAATATCTTGAATCAAAAGTTATTCCACAGATATCTGTGAGAGCCAAGTTCCACAGAATTTCTAATAAATCACATCAGCTGTAGTAAGTTTTTAATGATATCTAGGGGAAAAAATGACCACTAAACAAAAATCTATTCTGTAGTTAAGTGTGAACAAAGAAGTGTCCCATGCACTCAAGGATCCCTTACTGGGCACCAGCACACTAGGGGTTCTATGCTGGCCACTGCTGAAGAAAGAAACAGTTAAGCCACTTTTCTACCTCTTATACTCACTCACCTCTAAGAGGTGAGAAAGGACATATTTAGCAACTGTGTTTCAAAAGAAAATAGAAAAGATTAGTAAAAAATGAAAATAAACTTCAGAGGGAGTTTAAGAAGACCAAAAAAATCTGAATGAGATGACTGTGGATTTGAACTGCTGGTTCTTGAATGATAGGCAAAAATGGAGCGTGCACATGTGAGGGCAAGCCATTTTAAGAAAGAGAAGCACACAAAATGTATGGAGAAAATGGGGGTAATCTGCAGGGTACAGGAGAAATAATCTCATTGAGTTATATACTGAGTGTGTGGAGATAAGTTATGGGTGATGACCTTGGGAAAGACTGTGGTCAGGTAACAGAGTACCTTGATTATGACATTTTTTTCTTTCACAAATATTTCCTGATTACCTGCTATAAAACAGGCACAAAAGCAAGCACTGACAATATTAGCCACAAACACAACAAATAAGATTTCTGTCCTCATGGAGTTTAAAGTCTAGAGGCTCAGGAATTTGGACATTATTAAAGAGGCAATGACTATTAATGAAGATTTTTCAAGCAGTGAGGCTGGAATTGGGGATAGTTACACGAGCAGTGGAGTGCTAGTATAACCATAGAAACAAGTCAAAACAATTCACATTGCTTTCTCATGATTCCTCTCTGATTTTGCTAACAAGTGTGCACACTGAGAAATACACAATGTTATTAAAAAGGAAAATCATTTCTAAATAGACATTGGGAAATTCAAAGTTAGGATAGGACAGTACACTGACTGAAATGTTTTGCTAAATAGAAGAATCACATGGTTTACTTATAAACAGCATGCATTTTATATGCTGGAAAGAAATTTATGACATGTTTATCTAGAAAGAAAAGTATTTATACATCATAATAACATTCCTCTATATAATAATAGTTGTACCAATGAGCATGTATACTCAATTTAGAAGGAAAAAAAGAAATGAAGTAGATTATTTAATTTGATTTGAACCGTGATTAAAAATTAATTGTTAAAATTTAAACATCAAGGAGAAGTAAGATAATTTTTCATCACCTGCTTCTTCCAGTAATTGAGATTTAAATAGGAGTGAAACTTAACAAGTTATACTCTACGGAACAGGACATTCTGCACATTTGATGTCACCTTGGCATTATCTTCTGATTTCCACTAAGACAAACACTGATCCACAAGATGATAGGATGGATATTATTACTGAGAAATAGAACTACTGCCTGCTCTTATCTGAGCACCATCCCTCAGTCTGACACAATGCTCCTAAAGTTTCCAAGAAGACATTCTATTTCAGAGTGTATAATAGCCTATGTCCTGGGAGAAGGAGGTCAAGTATTGTACCTGTGCTATAAAAGACATAAAATACTCAACTTTAGTTCCTGAAACAAACTACATGTGATTTATTTTAATCTTCTCAACGATGTATTCTTATACTAGTGTAGGACCACATAAGGACACAGCACTCCTGAAATGAAGATTGATTTTGAAGATGATGAAGTGTGTAGAAAATGGTAATAAAATATTAAGTATTAGAATAGTATTATTTTTTCATATGTTTTTTGGCCATTATTCTGTCTTCTTTTGCAAAGTTTCTGTTCATCTCCTTTGCCCACTTTTTGATAGGGCTGTTCAATTTTTTCTTGCTGATTTTTCTGAGTTCTAAATAGATTCTTGTTATCAGCCCTCTGTCGGATTTGTAGCACGCGAAAATTTTCTCCCATTCTGTGGGTTGCGTGTTTGCCCTTGTGACAGTTTCTTTGGCTGTGCAGAAGCTTTTTAATTTGATTAGGTCCCATTTATTTATTTTTGTTGTTGCTGTAATTGCCTTTGGGGTCTTCTTCATAAATTCTTTGCCTAGGCCAATGTCTAGAAGAGAATTTCCAA
>CAUYSK010045015.1:0-60755 GCA_963575035.1 Avahi laniger | reverse complement strand
TGTAAAGAATATGTCAAAAACTTGGCCAGGCGCAGTGGCTCACACTTGTAATCCTAGCTCTCTGGAAGGCCGAGGCGGGTGGATTGTTTGAGCTCAGGAGTTCGAAACCAGCCTGAACAAGAGCAAGACCCTGTCTCTACTAAAATTAGAAAGAAATTAATTGGACAACTAAAAATATATAGAAAAAATTATCCGGGCATGGTGGCGCATGCCTGTAGTCCCAGCTACTCAGGAGGCTGAGGCAGAAGGATCGCTTGAGCCCAGAAGTTTGAGGTTGCTGTGAGCTAGGCTGACGCCACGGCACTCTAGCCCTGGCAACACAGTGAGACTCTGTCTCAAAAAAAAAAAAAAAGAATATGTCAAAAACCAAATTAAACATTTTAGTCCAATAAGAAAACACACAATGGAAAGTTTGCTTTTGTGTGCGTGTGTGTGTTTAAAAAAAATGATTTTCATTTCTTTGGCCATTTAAAACAAGAGACATGGATCATAATGAAAATCAACAACTGTTTCTTGCCATATAAAAGGACATGGGACTTTGCCAAAGCTAGTGTGAGAGCCAGGACAGGCGTGCCAGGCACACAGGTGGTGGAGCCCAGTGGGGACACATGAACACGTTTCTGTCTCTGAGTGGGAGTCTGTGAGCAGCTGTTATGGCCAGGGGAGGTGTCCAATGTCATAATTTCTCCATTAATGTTTAGAATCCCTTTTTGATGGAAAAATAAATTTCAAGTCAATAAATGACCAAGAAAAATGAATCTGAACACAAGTATTTTCTTTTCCTATAATAATTATATAGCATTGTAATATAGGATTATATTGTAATATGATATAGAATATATACATATCATATACTCCTTAAGTATAACTAAAAGACTAAGAAACTTTTCTTTTTTCCTTTTTGGCTGTACATTTTAAGAAAACTGTCGGGTGTGCTCAACCTAGTTACTTTTTCATTTAGCTAACATTAGATGAAAAGCTGATTTGGATGGGAGTTCATATTTCCTTTTTACTTTCACAATTTAACACCATCTATTTTCTATCTTTAAGTGTTATGTAAGGAAATAGAACCAAAATAAATAAGGAAATCAGATGGTAAGAGTTGTCCAGGAAGAGGACCTTTGTTTCTAGGAACAGTGTTCCCATCAGGACGGATGCTGGTGATGCTGGATGAATAAGCTGCTTTTGGCTTCCTGTCTCAGTAGGTGCTCCAGACCAGGCTTTGAGTTGTTCAACACAGGAGGCTTCATACTATGTCCAACATTATCTACTGGAAAAATCAAGGGGCACACTGATCTAAACAGACAAAGTGTTAGAACTCAGTGTGGCCAACGCCATGGGGTAAGCCTAAGGAAACAGACAATATTTATCTTTATATTTTGTTTTTTTTTGGTTCCCTTCAGGGGTTGTGAAGAAGTGTGTGAGCTCCACTCAAGCACTGGTGGGCTTCAGGTACGGAGACACCAAGGTCGTGTCCACCTCATTCATCATGCCTGTGGGGGGCGCCATGCCCTGCCCGCTGCTCCAGGTACCTGCTCCATGATCTGTTTCAGGGCCCCTTTTCACCATCCACAGAGTTTTGGATGACAGGGGATGATGGCAAGGCCACTGCTTGGCCATTTGCTGAACTAGGCGCGCTCCTGCAGGGAGCTTATGTTTGGGCAGGAAGAACAGTGGCCCCTGTTCCTGCAACCCATCACCTGGCAGTTTCCTCACTCATGGCCCTGATCTGCCAACTCCCTATTATGTATCTCACAGCTCTACAGACTTCCTGATGTTGCACCTTGAGGCCCTTGTCCTGCTACAAGACCGTAGATGATTGGGGGAAGGATGTTGCTGTAGCTGCTAGTGCTCTTGACACTTAAACTGCAAAAGATATATTATATTATGTTATGTTATATTATATTATATTATATTTAATAACAAGGGGAGACAGAGGTAGTACTTCTCTTGATATTGCAGTCAGTTGATGTTAGATTGTGATACCATGATGCAGTTAGCCCAAACATGCATTCCACAGATAAGGTAGATTAATGTGTTCTCATCTGCTCATAAATTCATAAAAGGTGTGCTGTGTCTGGCCCGTCCTCCTGCCATGATCCTAATGCTGGCACTAAGGCCAGGGAGCAGAGGAAAGCCTCCCAAGGCGCCACTGCTGCTGTTCCTTGCACAGTGTGAGCCAGGAGGAGAAACACCAGAAGAGGCCTCAGAGGATCGAGCCTTGGTCATCCGTTGCTGCTTCCTGGCCAGACCCATGGTGCACAGCAGTGCACTTGTTCCCTGATGATCCACAAAGGCTCAGCAGCCTTTGTGTGCCCCTTCACAAGGTTCTCCTTCTGCTGCAAGTTATCTCTTTGCAACTTTTACCCACAGATTCCAGCTGTGTGTTTTGGAGCAGCATTAAACAAATCTGCTCCTTTTCTATGTCTGGTGACAGCCTTTCTGAAAGATGAGAACACTGTTCATATCTTTTCATGCCAACACCCCAGGTTCCTTCACCCAGTCTGTGTAGGATATAGTTTCCAGAACCCTTGCCATCTTATTGGCTGTCCCTGGACCCTCATCAGTTGTTAAGGTCCTACTAACTGGGGCTTCCCCACTCTGATCACAAAATTCCAGATTGGGCCCAAAGAGCCCAGAGAATTTTGGAACTTAACCGAGAAAAAATATGTATTTGAATTTTAGCATCAGTATTTGCCAATTGTCTTGGGTGTTTTAATATGAGTTTATGTTAACATCGTCTATGTGATCCATAAGCAAAACATTTGCTGTGAAATATGCTCTCCTCTACAGATTGGAGATTACGTGTTTGCCAAAATTGTGATACCCAAAGGATTTGACTTCTATGTTCCTGCCATTGTCATAGCACTTCCGAATCACAATGTGGCCGAAGAAAAACTCTACACAGTTTTGAAGTGTAACAACCGGAGAGTAAGTAGACTTTCATCGAGGAAAGGACTTTCCCCTGCTGTGTCTACTCCCTGCTCCTCCACTGCCTGTGGTTTGGGTTCTGCCTACTCGGCCACACAGACTTGGCCCTCACTGAGGTCATCATGACCTCCTAACTCCAGTATTACACGGTCTTTGGCTCTCCTTGCAGGTCTGTGCTTTACTTTCGACAGTAGGGCAGGCTCACTCTGGGATCTTGCACTTCTGCTCTTTCTCGCTGCCTGTCCTCCTCCTCCTCCTGACTCGTGCTCCTCTGCTGGCCCTGCAGATGTGGGCATCTCCTGGGCCCCTCCCAACCGTATCCTCTTCTGCCTCCTCACAGATCTGCCTCTCACAGTGAGCCTCTATCTTTGGATACCTCCTCTGTGTCAGGGGAGGCAGCCCCTGTCCCTGCCCTGAGCTCCAACCCCAAGTTTCTAGCTGGGTCCTCCTGGAGACCTCCCCTGGGTGAGCACAGGCATCTCAAACTCACTGTATCAGAGTCAGCGCATCACCTTTCCCCAAGTGTCCTCCTCCTGCTGTCCCTGTAGTAGGGAATGCCACCACCTGGCTCCTCATCTCACATCTGCCTAGGAACCACCTTCAGAGTTGGCAGGGGTTGAGGAGGAGGAGGGGCCACAGGTGTGAAGTGGAGCAGAGTGGAAAGAACACAGGCTTGACTGTTAAAAAGACCTGCATTTGGATTCATGAACCTTCACTCTGCTCTGCACTGGTTGTCTGACCTGGACAGGTTGCTTCGCCTTTCTGAGCCTCAGTTTTATTACATATGAAATGGGTATTTTATATATCTATATCTATATATTTATATCTTGCAGGGTGATTGTGAGGCTGTAAGAATATATATGTAAAACATGCTGTGGCTGCAACAGTTAGTAGCATCATTCCTGGATTGAATCTTTTCCTTCTGCACTCCCCATGGCCAATGGGTGAGAGCAATCCAGTGAACTCTGTCACCTCTAGATTGAGTCACTCATTGGACAGACATTTCTCAAGCATCTATATTTTCTACTGGGTCATTTATCTTTTTTATTGGTATGAGGTCTTCTATGTCTTCTGGATAGTAATTCTTGGTAAAATATGCAGCCAATATTCTCTTCCTGGTCTGTTGCTTATCTTCTAATTTTAGAATCTTTGTTGACACAGAAGCTTTGAGTTTTAATATGGTCAAATTTACCCATCTTCTCCTTTATGAATTGCCCTTTCTGTGTTTTGTTTAAGAAATCCTTTCTCAATTATATATTTCTCTGTGTATTTTTTCTAAAAGTTTTAGAAAAATTCTCTTATCAGTTTACAAATCCGATTATGTCATTTGCCTGCTTGATGTCCCCCCCCCACCTGACACACACACACACACACACACACACACACACACACACACTTCTTGTCACCCTCCAGAAGAATCCCAGCATGGCCCGGGTGTGGCCCCAGCCTGCTCCATGAGTGTGGCTTCCAGCCAAGTGGAAGGCTCCCTGCTTCCCTAACACAATGGGCTTTTCCTTCTTCCTGGACTTCCCTCCCCATGTCCTTTCCATTGGAAGCTCCTGTCACCCTGAAGACTGCCTGACTATGACTTCCCACTGGGCCCCTCGGTTCTCCCACTGGCTACACTGCTCGCTCCCTCACCAGTCTCCCAGTCCTTAAAGGCAGGACCCACCGCCAACCCCAGCACAGGCTGATGAAGAGAAGGGTCTCACAATTGTTTTTTAAATTACCTGAATGAATGACATTTCAAATGGAAAATGACATTGTCTTGATGGACCAATTAACATGCCTGGGAAACAAACTGGCAAGCAGAATAGACTGGTAAGCAAAAAGAAGAGTCACAGTGACTAGCTTTATTAAGCCTTTATCATGTGCTGCAGGTACTAATCCAAGCACTTTACACATAGTGAACAGTTGACTCCTCAGAACACCATGAGGCAGGGACTGTTATTATCTTCATATTCATATGAGGAAATTGAAGCAGAGAGGTAAAGTCACACCCCTGGTAAGCAGTTGAGCAGGTGTTTGAACCCAGATAATCTGGATCCATGGCCTGCACTCTAAACCACTGTGCCCTTCTGCCTAGTATACATAATAAAAATATGCAGTAAATCCTTGACTGTGGTATGAGGTAGTTCCACTGGGGAGAGGGGCGCGGTAAAGAAATTTAGGATTAAGGGCAAAAGGGGAAGACCATCGGAGTCGGTGGCCACAGGAGCATCAAGTCCAACCCAACAGAACACAAGGAGAAAGAGGTGTCTTCTCATCAACCCAGGAAAGCCCCTTAGAGAAGATGGAGTTTCCTGATGATGGTAGAGAAGCAGTCTGAGTGGCAGAACTTGGAGAAGCATTCCTGGCATGTGGCACTGCTAGGGATATCTACTATGCAAGGGAGGAGGGAGTAAACCAAGGGGTATGTTGAGATGTGTCTCCCCTCCCCCGGCATGCCCCAGGGTGCAGGAAGGGATAAAGTAGTTGGCCCAGGATCCCAAAGGAAAGCCTCAAAGCCCAGGGAAGGACCAGGGAATTTACCCACAGGGCAGGGGGCTCTAGCGGGTAAAGTGTTATGGCTGGTGGGAAGGACATTGGAAGCTGTTCTGATGGAAATTCAGGAAATCTGATGAGGCTGAAGGTGGGGCATTCAGCAAAAGGGTGGTGTCCAGGAAAGAGACAATCAAGGCTGAAATAAAGATAGAAAGGAAGACGGTTACATAAAGGGATTTGTATGTGTTTGTGCATCTTAATGTGGGTAGACTTGGCAATTGACCCAGAATATGGAGAAAGGACAGAGAGGACTCAACAATGACTTTTATTCAGCAAATAACTATCAAGTGAGGCTCTGAATTTAAACTGCTCTCTTAAGTGTCACCCTGAGTAGGATAGTGACTAGAAGCTATTATAAAGGGTTGAGCTAGAATAAAATTATATCTCAATTGTGGACATTTCTGATTTAAATTGAGTGAGCTCTTTTGGTATTATTACAGGAATTTTGCCTTCGGAGTGCACTTATTAAGATCAGCCAAAACAAGTATGCTCTCTCTTGCTCTCATATAAAGTCACCCCCAATTCAAGAGGATCCAAATGTGTAAGTGTACTCAACTTTTACCCTTTGAGTATTAATTATATCTTTGTACCTTTGATCTGTTTCTGAGTTAAGATCCATGACCTCTAACTCCTATGGGAGAAGAACAGAGGTGGAGGACTTCCTACTCAAAATGTACCTCTGTGATTATTATCCCTTCTGCGTCAAGCCTGGTTCCTGCTGTTTATTCATCTATCTGTTTCTAATCTCAAATCCAACATTATTTGACTGACCCTTCAGAAAAGCATTCATGAATATGTCATGAATATGAAGGAATTGTTCCCCTTTTATTTGTAAAGATTCAAGGCCTTCTAATTTAGTCTCAGTTGGAGCCAATCACCTACTGCATCTCCCCTTGTAGAGAAGTGGGAGTGAGGTGCTAGTCCCTGCTTGCCTGTGGCCAGCTGAGCGAGTGGGTAGCTGGCTGGCTGGGTGATGGTTTCCAGGGGCTGCAGTGGGGCAAACAAATTTTCATCTGAGGCAGTAGGATTGCTAAGAGCTATAAAGGTGATTAAAGCTAAATCAATAGGAAAGAGTTGAGGCCTAAAGAGGAAACAAAAACCCAAGTCCATGGGGCCAACAAGGGGCATCAAGTTTGGAATCACAGAGCTATGACCTTGGAGTCAAGGGCACACAAGAAGAGATGAAGGTGGATTTTTAGTCAGGTTTGGGAAAAGGAGACCAGGAAGCCTCCTCCAATTTCACTTAGAGTTTGCAGGCTGTCTTCAGGTGCTAACCTGCATTCTCCCAGTGGCCTTACCTTCTACTTCAAAACAGAAACCATCGGATATTCTCTCCCTCAACTTCTTATCCTGCACCTCTGGACTTATGGAACTCTCTGTCTTCCCCCTGATGTCAAAGTGTGAGTGTCCCTCCTTCCATCCAAGGCTGATTGGTCCACTGCCTGTCCCCCACTACCTCAGGTCCTTGCACCATCAATTATCCCTGGATTCTTCTCTCCTGTCTCCTTAGCTCCTCTTCAGTGAGTCCTTCACCTCAGCAAAAACCCAGGTTTGCCTGCCCTATTGATGCCCATGCACACACATGCACACACTCCTAAGCACACAAACCTCCCTTGCTTCTGCAGCATGACCCAGAACACTCCTTTCCCTTCACTGCCGATCTCCACGTGCAATCTCCACTCTCCTGCCTCCTGTTCACTCCCCCAGCCTTGGATATTGGCTTCCACCACAACCTTCTGCTTAGACTCTTGCCACAGAAGCCACTCAGGACCCCTCACGTGCCTAAACCAATGAGCTCTGTCCGCACTGACTGGGCTTACTCTCACAGTCGTACTGAACACCGTCAGCCACCACCACAGACTGACTCTGAGAGTGGGACCTGCGGTGGATCTTTTGAAAGCCCCCAGCTGGTTGATTGTGCAGCCATGGTGGATAACGATGGGAAGGGACACTGGAAACTAAAGCTTGGGTTCACATCCCTCCCTTAGTTTTGTGCCTCTGGGCAGGTTGCTCATCTCTGAGCTTGTCCTCTCATCTGCAAGATTAGGGTGGTGTAAAGATCAGGAATGGTCATTGCCTGGCACAAAGCAGATGTTCAGTGCATGACAGGAATAGCATTATTTCCAACCACCCACTGGATATTTCTACCTGAGTGTATAGAATCTCAAATTTGACACATTTAAAACTGAAATCAATTTCCCACAAACCTGCTCCCATCTCAGCCTTCGCCATCTCAGTTCACCCTTCCAATCCCCAGTCAGAGTTGTCCAGTCAGAAATCTGGTAATCATTTTTTGCACCCCTTGTCTTTCACGCACCACACCCCGTGTGTCTCCATGTTACAGTGACCCTAACTTGCAAGGACTCACATTTCCTCCAGCCTCCTCCTGCCATAGTCCTAGGCATTCTCCACAAGGGCTGAGCAGAGTACGTTTCCTCACCTGCAAATCTGCTCTTGCCCCTCCCCCACTTAAAAATCTTTCAGTGTCCCCCACCCCCAGCCCCTTCCAGCTCAGCCCCCTGTTGGTCTGACCCAGGCCTGCCTCACTTGTCCCTCGCCAACCCCCAACAAACATGCCAATGCCCTCTGCACACTGACCACATGAAAAGACTTGTAGGCTTTTCCCCACACCATGCTGTTTCAGGTCTCTGAGCCTTTGCACATAAAGTACTCCGTCCCTGGAATGCTGTTCCTTGTCCTTGGCCACCTGGGGAACGCCAAGATTGAACTCAAGCATCATCACCACTAGGCAATGTCCCAGAGGTCCCCCTGTATCCTGTAGAGGTTTTAATTAAAGAAAATGTCCTTTTCAGTTGGACTGTGTAGGCACAAGTCCTTAAAGGTAGAGACTAGGTTCCATCTGCCTCTGCATCCCAGTGGCCAGGGTCCAGTTCACAGGATGTGCCCAATGACTATTTGAAGAATGAACCAATGAACAAACACACACATTCTGGTGTTTGCCCAGCAATGCTCCTTGAGGGGTACATAGCTCCGTAGAGAAGCTGTCCTTATATGATTATTGAAATGCATGCTATAATCCTTCATTCTTTATCCAAATGAGTATGATATTTCATTTAAAATAAAAGCATATTAATCTATCTCAAAATTAATCTCAAAATTCTACTCAAAAAATGGTCCCTGCTGGTCTTTCTCCTGGTTCCTATTATATCCAAATTACAGTACATAAAAGAATATGAGTAGATATGTCTAGATATTGCCCATTTTCACTAAGTTCAACAGTTATCAATCACTATTCTAGAATTAAAGTGCAATTCTTTCTGTGTTGAGAAAAACCTTTAATTGTTACGCAACTTCCCCAGGCTTTATTTAAAGCTCTTAGCTGCTAATTATCTACTCTTGTTTCTAGGGCTTTACACGGTGGAAGTATTCATTGACTCCCTAGTCCGCCATTGTAATTTCCACTGTGTTTTGCTCTAGCTGCCTCTCTGGGAGTGAGAGACTGAGTATAATTCTCCCAAGCAAAGGTCACATTAACCCACTAAGTTCAGACCTTAACCTATTCCTGTTTCTAAAATCAGAGCTAGCAGAACTGAGCACAAAAATAAAGGTGTAGGTCTTATTTTGTATCTACACTGGGATTTCCTTCTAGTAGGTCCTTTCCTCGGGAGAGCTTTCTCACTCACTCTATAGACAGATGTGCCTCCCTTTGGTTGTTCCTTAGTGAGTCCTTACACCATTATACCAAATGAGGCTATTAAAAAAAACTCCTAGTGCTTTCTTCATGGGCTATTAAAGAAATGTGCTGTAGGTTACGTATCCAACAGGACATTATTTGACTAAATTTAACTTTAAAATATTGAATCCACTATAACCATCTATTTGGGAGTAAGACAAGGGATACCTGGTCCAAGAAGCTGGGTGTACCGGAATGCTGTGGCCGGCTCCACCCTTGGCCCTCCTCCTCCTCTTCCTTCCTGGGCCTTTGGTTGTGGGTAACTGAGAGAATTTTCTGCAGGTCCCTCTCCTGGCTCCTAACTGAGGGTGGTGCACAGTGAAAGACAGGAAGGAAAGGGTTTGAAAGGTGAAGGATTCAAAATTGATCAAACATGGCTAAAGTCAAGGCCAATTTTCATTTTCAACTCAAAATTTGACACCTAAATGATTCTTGAAGACTTCTTTTAACAGGGTTGGCTTGCAAAATATGTTATCCACATTGCTAAATTCCAAATGACTGGTTCTTAAAGGAGAGAATTTTGGTATCACCATATTTGCAATGTGAAACGGGTGTGGCTGGTACCAGTTTTCTCTTTCCTTTGCAGCACGACGATTACATGCTCTGACGCCACAGCTGAGAAGTGTGTCTTCAAAGAGTGTGTGTGTCCAATGGAGGGAAATGATTGCTCTTCCCTTCCCTTCCCTGCAGTAGCGTCCCTGAGCTTTCTTTCTACATTCCATGGCATCAGGAATATCTCTGCTGAGTGAGACTGTTCCTTAACCTGCGTGTGTTTCTTCATTTAGAGAACACAAATGTGATTTCTTCCATGTGATCTTCTCAATAACTCCAAGGAGCAAGTGAAACAGGGAATCTTCCCCCATTAGGCATCCTCTCTCCTCACTAGGGCAGGGGACTCAGACCAAGTTCTTCCCTGGCTGCCTCCCTGCACTCCTGTTCACATCAGGGGCTATGGCCTCTGGCCATGGCAGGGGAAGGAACCTGGGTGGGTGGATGCTCTGGCTTCTGGTTTTCTCCTGTGGAGACAAGTGCCTCTCCCAGGTGTTGCTCAGCCACCCACAGGCTGGGGCCTCTGGCAGGCCTGGCCTGAATTCATATATCTGGTGCCTCGCAACTGGCTAGAAATCCCTCCCAGCAGGGATGGAATCCTCCCTCCCTTCATTCCTGACAGAACAAGGCTTAGGCGAGTTACTGTCAAGGCTCCTCCTTAACAAGACTCTTTACAGGGAGTGTGATTTCTTAAAAAAAAATTAATAGCATTCCAAATGTGATCTCAGGAAAGCCATAGAGGACTAATCATATTCTCTGTGCTCCAGAGAAATCACCAGGCACCTGAAGGAAGTTGTTGGGTACCAAGACCTTGGAGGCAAGGAATGTTCTTCTCTGGCTGCCTGATTGCCATTGTGTGGTCTTGGGGATGTGCGTACGGGAGGGGAGAACCTCCCAGGGCTCACGTGTGGTTTATCTGGGTCTGTGGTCAACTCCCCAATTGCTATTAAAATAAAAATTAGCCTCTTGTTCTCTCTCTTTTGAACAGTTTGATAACTTTCCATGAAGCCATTTGGAGTTAGGAGTCTGTCCCAACGACAACGATAAATAATGTCCATGTTGTTTAACACTCCTCCCTTTACTCTGTGCAGTGTTGTGACCTAACATTGTCCTCCCGACAGTGGTGAAATTAAGTCATTGAGGGAAGCTTCAAGATTCAGCACTGCCTCTGACAGGACGTTAGATGAATCACTTCCCTTAATCTCGCCTGGTCACTCCTGACAACTGTTCCCTTAGAGGGAGCTGTGCCTGTGCAATCATTAAGCCCCTGTGTATCATTAGCTCACTCCAGTCAGAACAGGAGCCCCATTTCCTATGCTGGAGCAGAGCTCTGAAAAACAAGCAGTTCAGCAATAAACCCTGTCCGTGAGTGTCCTATATTAGCCAGAAGGACAAACGCCATTGCCGGCTTTCAAAAAGCTGTTGTGGTGCCCTGAGCTTGGGATAGGGGAACACAAGGAGTCATAGAGATTCAACAATGCGTGGGGCCAGTGGTAGCAATTCTAGAGGCAACAGCTTTTTCTCATCAGTCTCTTTATTTTTTGCCCCTCCAATTAGTAAAACTCAGAGGCCTCCTGGTCCTCACTAGACATCTGTTCGGTGCCTGCCCCATAGGTCCTTCTGTTCTTTGTGTTCTAAGGCAGCCTTGCTGGCAGAGAGACCCTTGGTACAGAATAGAAATGAGGCCTCGTGGAAGCAGCAGGAACACTGGCGAGCTGCCAGTGCTTGATTGCGTGGACAAGGTGGGTTTGGACCCTGGAGAGAGCGTGGAGTGGGTGCTCAGTACTTTCTTCCCAGAAGTGGAACCAGCCTCTTCTGAAAAGTCAGTGAAGCCACAGTACCTGCCCCCGCCCAAACACGCACATACAGTTATCATATGTGCATCAAATTACTCAACCAATTCTGCAGCCTAAAATAACTAATAGGGCATCTAGTTTAACTGTATTTTGGTATGAGGTTGGGCAAAAGAAAGCCATTTAGTGGGTCCCTTCCAGGTGTGCTGGTGGAGAACGTGACTGGCCACAGGTCAGGGCCATGGCACCCTACCCTACCCTGGGAGGGGAGCTCTCACATCAGGTGTACACCTTCCCTGCTCCTCCCTCACCACCGAATAAAGAGACATTCCCTTGTGAAATGTCGTGAACTTGGTCAACACTGGTCATTTCAGAGAGTGAAATACAGTAGCGGAGCAATATCTGCTTGCTTCACGTAAAGCCTTGTCCTTAATCAAAACTCCTGCCTGATTTTGTTCTAATCATGAAAACTTACATTGTTCTATTCTTCATCCACAAGTAATGTATAGTTAACATAATTTATAAATAAAAAGCCAAAAAAATACAAAAACCATTCATAGTCCCACATTTCAAAAGGAATCATTATTTATATTTTGGTATATATTCTTCTAGAGTGGTTTCCCTGCTGTGTTGATTCTTATTTTTCCTCAAAATAAAAAGCTTTATTGTTTCTCCTTATTATATATAACATTTACAAAAAAAATTTTTTTAGCATGACAGTTTGGCTGGAATCTATTTCCCAGGGACGACTGTGAATAGTGTGACACAAAGGTTTCCACAACTTTCATAACAAAAATGAAAATATAATATGCATTCTATTTTGTAACTTTTTTTTCACTTACTATATGGTTTGTGACTTTCAGTGACACCACCACCTCTTGTTTCGTTATTGCCAGCCTAGAATTCCTTTATTCAGGTGGTCACACATTGCTTTGTGGTCTCTCTTGCTCTTCTTCTTCCTGTCCCTGCCAGGGTGTTCTTCCCACAGGTAGGGAGGCTCCTCTTCTGTCTACTCTCTGGTTCTTGTAGTATACCTGAAAACTCTCTACTTCCCACTGTGCCTTCCTGTTCATCTTCTTTCTGAGAGGTTGTAGGCTAGAGACTGGACTTCAATCAATCCTACTGCATGGAAAGTAGAGAAAACCTGTGAAAAGGAAACAGGATGTGTCAACTTAGTCTGCTCTGGAGGGAGGCAGCAATCTCAGGGATAGCTGAGGGTAATGTGATGGAAAAGGCTTTACTTAGATTTCACAGAGCAGGGATGGGGACTACAACCTTGAAGTGCGATTTCAGGATGTCTCTAAGATCCTGGTATCACAGAGCTGACACAGCCATACAAGCGCTGGCCTCATACGGCTTCCCAGAAAGCCTTTTCCTAATGTTACTGCTATTGCTTGGGCCAATTTTTGAATCTTTCTTGGGAATGCTCTCCTGAGTCTTGGAGCCAGTCTTTGAAAATGATCATGTGTGGTGAATCTTGATCTTTTGATGAGGGATTTGAATGACGGCATTCTTTATTTGGAAATAACTAAAAATCTTTTTCCAGTTTATTATTTGTTTCTTCACAATTTCTAGAAGGATCTGAAGCAGCAATGGTGAGAAGTTATTTAGAGTAAAAACAAAAAAACACAAAACAAAACAAAAAGTTATTCGTAGCAAAGGCAGGGTGATCAAAGTAGTCGATACTGATTATAGGAACAAAATAAGGTTTAACACCAGGCAGTTGGTGTCCTTAACTTACCCTGAAGGCCCAGAAAAAGTGTGTTCCCAAAACACTGAGCCACAGTTCCCTGGCTGGAATGAGGTTATGTGTTCCCAAGATGCCTTCTTTGAAGGACAACATTTCTGATAAATAGGCTTTGTGCAGTGCATTTTCTACATAGTAATCCAGTTCTATCACTTCATAGTCATACTTAAGTTTTTTCAATTAAATATAAATACAAATTATATCATTTTTGATGTATGGGAAAATGTTTCTGATAGTACACCTGGAAGTCATTAGAGAAATCTGGTATGTGGATGAATGTCTCTAAAGTATTAATACAAACTCTGGTTCAGGGATGAACTGGACTGTGAGGGGGCCAAGCTGAAGCCCTTGGGGTGGGCAGGGGTCCATGCTGGGACATTCCCAGGGGCTTCTGGGCTGTAGGTTTTCCCTTCACTGACGTGGTCAGGACAGGGTCCGAACAGTTAGGTTCTCCATGCCATGTGAGCTCCAGACACCAAAGGCCTGTGGGGATGACGTGAGTGGGATTAAACTCAGCCTAGAGCATCGGGCCCACGGGACTCCCGAGCCTCCTTTCCATGGGAAGAAGGATGTGGACAGAGAGCTGCGAAACGCGTGGGGCTGCCTCGTAGACACGGCAGTGATCAAGACCAGGGTAACCCTGATCTCTCTCTCTCTTTCTCTAGAGAGAATGAGAGAATGAAGAACTCTACTCTCCTGCCCTGGCCACTGAAGGAAGTTGACACTGGGGATTCAAGAGAGCAGAGACAGGAGAACCCCAGAAGGAAGAAAAAGAGACCTGCCAAGAAGCCACCTCTCCAGGAGATGGTGTCCTCAGACTCAGACAGCTCCTCCCATGGCACCAGGTCCCATGAGTCCTACCCCAAGACACACCCAAGCCCAAGGGGGGGGGAGGCATTGTTTATCTCTAAAACACCCTGAAATCTCTTTCAGGAATAGTGCACATGAGATCATCCTCCAGTTTAGGGGGCCAGTTTAGGTCCCAATACAGCAAAAACCCTAACACCCTTAAGTAATGCTGACCTCCACTTTCCCAGAAAACCGCCCTTGGCCGGGGACCTGGGCCTCAGCCCACCATGCCATCGCTGCTGCACCTCCTCCTCAAGCAGCTGCTCCCTGTCCTCATCGAGCCACTCATGGCAGCAAAGGGCTGAGGACCGTTGCTGAGAAGCCTTAGTCTAGTGGCAGCTATGTTTGAGAGAACCAGCATTCCTCCAGGGATGCCCAGACCTCAGCCCTTGACACTGTGGAACTCCTTGCCCTGCTGAGGTAAGGCCGTCCTTCATGCCACCTGAGCCTACCCTGTTTGTAGCAAAGGTTCATCTCCCCTGTCATCTCCCCTCCCTATCTGGCTCTCCTCCCTGTTTGAGCATACTGGTTCTGGTGTTTCCTGACTGTTGTTTATCCTATTTTTGCCCCTATCCTCACAAAACTGTATTCAATCTTCTGGTAGACTCTTCATACCCAGAAGTTTTAACCTGACAGATTACTATCATATGATTTTCAAATTTTTTAGAAGTTAGCATAGTTAGGATCCAAGCCTGCAGTCTTCTTTTAAATTGCTCATCCCACTGAATTAGGGATTCTATCACTCAATGTTAGGACTGAAATTAAGGTTTGATAATTTGTCTGAGGTCTGAAAGACTGAACATTCCCTATTTTATTATTTTCTGGACATTTTTATTGAGCCCTTCCTAATTATTTTTGTCTATAGTCTGTTGTAGGTACCTCTAATTGAGCACGAAACCAGAATAAAAAGTCTTACATTGGGAAACATTTCAAAACTACTGGGTTGTTTGTTACTGTTTTCTTTGAACACATTTTAGCAATGACATATAAAAGTATTCGATTCTGTTCACTAATTTCAAAAAATGACATCGCTCTACCAAATTCCCTTCATCTAGTCAGTAACAGCCCTGGAGCAAGGTAATAATAGAGTACAGATTATTGTTAAGAGAAATATTGGATGCTTTTTGCAAATAGAAAAGATAGGGCAGGATTCTGATACTCTAAAAATTCACATGCTAATTAAAAGGGGTGTTCACATCCTGAAATCTAGGGGTCACCAGGGTTATGGTGAAGAAATTAAGAGAGGAATCCACTTCTAAAAATATGAAAGAATGAGGGACATCAGCTGAGCATCAGGCTAAAAATAGCAATGCAGTGAGGAAGGAACTGAGGAGTGAGGAAATGATCTGAAAGAAGGCTGGGAACAGCGTGTGGGACAGCGTGCTGCCTCCCAGAAGGCAGAGGTTTCTTCCCGACAGGAAGGCCCTGGAGCAGCCCTCCACTAATGAGAGCTATGTCCCAGGACGGGGGGTCTGAAGATTTGGGTGTCTGGTCTGCATAATGGAGAACTAGCAGAGGAGGAAAGACACCATCCAGCCATAGGCATTTGTTCATTTATTAATGCACGCATGCTATGTGTAAACCTACATGCATTCATGCAACTATCTGACAAATAATTGAGTGCTGACAATGTGCCAGGATCCAGAGAGACGTCATGAGACATTTGGAAGGCGATATCTTCTCTCTGTATTCCCGCTCTTTCTCTTCATCTCCGCTTTCTTGCTGGACCAATCCCCGTTGTCTGTCGTTGGGGAATGTTCAGGGGCAATGAACTACAGGACAAATATACACAATAATAGTGTATTGGCATTACATTATAATGCGTGATGTGTTCAATGACATTACATGGTATGTTCAACGGTAATGCCTAAGTCAGTATGATGGGGCAACTTGCGATTATAACAGTGTACTTCCACTTGCAACTAATATGGAACATCAGGAACTAGACTTACACGCCCACAAAAACAACTAAATCACCTGATAAAATGTATGTAACAACAATTTCCAAAACACTGGCCACTGCCTCTAGAAGCTAGAAAAGGTAGAGAAACAGATTCTCCCCTGAAGCTTTCAGAAGGCTGCCAACAGCTTGATTTTAGAATTCTAACCTCCAGACATGTGAGAGAATAAATTTGTCTTGTTTTGAGTCACTTAAAAAAAAGGAAAAGAAAATAGGGGAGGAGATACTTCTCAACTTGTTTTATGAGCCCAGCGTGACTGTAATCACAACAAGGATTACAATAAAAGCAAATTAGTGTATTAGCGAATCAAAGCCAGTAATGCATAAAACAGATGCTACCTCATGACCAAGTTGAGTTTATCCAAAAATGAAAGATTGTTTTAATAATCAAAACTCAATCAATGTAATTCAGTTCGTTCCATTCCAATTTAAGGACTCATCTCAATAGGTGCAGAAAAACATATTTGACATAATTCAAGATCCATTCACAATACAAACTCTCAGGAAACAGGAAAAGAGAAGAAAATTCTCAAACTGATAAAGGGCACTGTTAATATAAATGAGCCAAAGGTGGCCTCTGTGCATTGGTCTCTGGATTGTTTATTTCTTCTATGCACGCTGAGATCCATTAGCTCAAAAGTCTGCTGGCATCAAACTCAAATTTTTACAGATCCAATTATTTTTAAATGCCCAAACAAGCATATTTTTAGCTATTTAGACCCTGCTGCTTTACATACTCCATGAAACCTCACCCAGCAGCTGTTACCCATTGTTAAAAATAGAGCCTCGAAGTTATAAGCTCCAAGCGACTGCTGTCCTTCAGAGGTCTCTAACAGAGACTCCCCACTATACTGCTGAGCAACATCACCAAGACACCTCACTCTGATGCCCCTCTCTCCCAGGAGTTCTGCCCTCCTTCTGGAGGTGACCCCTTCACCATAAGCCTCTGGTAGGTCTCATGCTGTACATGATGTCCCCTTTCATTCAACTCTGTCCAAGTGCCACCCAATAAAGCTTGATATATGTTACTGCCTCTCGTGGTGATATCATTTTTTTTGATCAGTCCCCAAATCCCTTGAACCCCCCGTAAGCATCTACAAAAAATAAATCTACAGCTATCATCATACTTAATGGTGAAACAATGAATGCTTTTCTTCTATGATTGGGAACAAGGCAGAGATGCCCACTCTCACCACTTCTATTAAACATTGTACTGAAGGTCCTAGCCAGTGCAATAAGACAAATATAAATAAATAAATAAAGATCAGAAAATATGTAAAAATATCCCAACTTGCAGAATTCATAATTACATAGAAAATCATAAGGCATATTCAGCACTACTATTAGAATTTATAAGTGTTACACAGTCGCAGGGTATCAAGTCAATATACAAAACTCAATTGAATTTCTGTATACTAGCAATAAATAATTGAAAATAAAATTTATAAAGTTTCACTTAATATAATGTCAAAATTCACAAAGTAGTTAGTAATAAATTTAACCAAAGAAGTAACAACCTCTACGTTGAAAACCATAAAACATTCTTCAGAGAGATTAAAGATAACCAAAATAAGTAGATATACCATGTTCACAGATTGGAAGTAAAATCAATATTGTTAAGTTGTCGATTCTCCCCCAAATTCATCTACAGATTCAATGTTATTCCACACATAATTCCAGGAGGCTTTTTGAAACTAGGAGTCTTATTCTAAAATATATAGAGAAATATAAAGGAACTAAAATTTCTAAAGCATTCTTGATAAAGCACAACAAAGTTGGGGGGTTTAACGTACCTGAACTCAAGGCCTACTTTAAAACCATATTAATCAATGAAATGTGGAATTGGTGAAACAATACCAAATATAGCTCAATGGAATGGAAAAGAGTCCAGAAATGGACCCCCATGTATTTGGTCAATTGATTTTCAACAAAAGTCCCAAGGCAATTTGATGGGGGAAAGAAAGCCTTTCAACAAATGATAACTGGAAAAATTGAATATCTGCATGGGGAAAATGAAGATAAAAAATAAATCATCACACCATAAATAAAAATTAACTTGAAATAGATCCTATACCTGAATGTGAAAGCTAAAGCTACAAAAAGTCTAAAACATAAGATAAAATCTTTGTGACCATGGAGGTAGGCTAATGTTTCTTTGTCATGTTTCAAAAAGCAACAAACTCAAATGAAGAAATTGATGTTTGTCTTCATCAAAATTCAAAATTTCTGCTTAAAAAAAGATACTAACAAATATACGAATAAGCAAACCACAGACTGGGAGGAAAAAAATTGCAAAACATTATCTGATAAAGGACTGGTATTCGGGATATCAAAATAACTCTTACAACTCTGTAATAAAGAGACAAATAATCCATTTTTTAAATGAGCAATATTTAAAAAGAAGATCTATTGACTGGCCATAAGTGCATGAAGGAACTACTCTGCATCATTAGTCATCAGGGAAATTTTGATTGTCGTCATGAAAAATTTTATATGTCAACTTGACCAATCTACAGTGCCAAGTTATTCAAATGCTAATCTAGGTGTTTCTGTGAAGGTATCTTGTAGATGTGATTGCAGTCCATAATCAGTTGACTATAAGTAAGGGAGAGTATCCTGGATAATCTGGATGGGCCTGGTTCCACCAGTTGAAAGGCCTTAGGAACAGAGCTGAGGCTTTCCTGATGAAGAAAGAAATTCCCTCTGTGGACAGCAGCTCCTGCCCATTTCAAAAGTCCTGATCTGCCCTCCCTGACAGTCTGACTTATATGTTTCAGGCTGGCTCGGCTGGAGAGTGTGAAGGTGAAGGGTGGGAAGAATGTCATCTGGCAACCTTCAGGAGACCCTACAGGAGACAGCTGACTCCAGCTGAAGAATACTGCTCTCATGCGGGTCTCCTGGCACATTAGGGTCACTGTCTTCCAAAGGAGGGGCTATATGGGACCATTCAAGAAGCAGGGAATATTCTGAGGCTAGATGGACGATGTCAAATGTTTGCCTACATTCCATTTTCAGCCCCTGGCCTAAATGAGGAGCTGTTTTCCTTTACTTTCCCAGGGGCTAGGATTTATCTGGAGGATGGTGGTCTGGGGACTTAGAATCCTGGGGCTGCTCTGGGAGGTTAATTGAATAGTGATCTCCCTCTCCGTTCTTTTACACATCTCTTCTCTTTGTTAATATTTTTATTCTACACCTCGTGCCCCTTAGAGAAACACCCTTTGCTGTTTTGCTATGACAGAAATCCTGAAAAGCATGTCAAATTCCAACACTCAATTCCTAAGGCACATCTCGTGTCTCTGCTCCCTGGGCACTGATCTACCTTCAGTCTACTTTCTATATGAACTGTCTGTGTTCATGTTTGAATTGTTCCAGACACCTCTGGAGAGGCCTCTATAGTTTCTGCTCACTCCCTGTCCAAGGTTAGAAGCCTGGGCAAGGTGGCATTTAATCAGGAGTCTGCTTTAGGTGAGCCTTCTCTGAACCTTGCAAGAGTGTGTTACTGCAAAAGCTTTGTTTTTGATGCAAAGGCTGGGTGACTCGTGCCCCTTGAGTCCCTCTTTTTCACTTTTTTCCTAATTATGGTAAAAAAATGCACAACAAAATTTACCATTTATAAGTGTACAGTTCAATAATGGTAAGTATATTCACGTTGTTGTGCAATTTCACTTTTGTTTTAAAAACAACTCTACCATCATGTGGATTTACATGTGGTCTGCTGGGGAGTGTCATGAGGTCTTAAACCTCTCTCTGGGACTTTTTGGAGGTACAAGCTAACAAACTTATCCCCATTAGCAGAAGCCTCCATGTATGTCTTTTTGCTCTCAGGATATATTTGAATATAAATGATTCACCTCCTGCCAGGAATCTAAATGATATTCCTTACACGTGACTCTTCCCAATACTCCATCTTTACCTGTAGAACAAAATAGAAACTGTCCAAGGTGGCAATTACTCCCTACAATGCAGATTTGCAACTTCAGTGTGCCTGTACATTGCCCTGTTGACCATGCAGAATCCCAGGACCCATTCCCAGAGATTTCAATTTAGTACAAGGTACAAGCTTGTACTAGTGGGTCTGGTGTGCACGTGGAAGTCTGTATTTTTCACAAGCTCCTGAGCAAGATGTCAGCAAATCATATTTGGGGAACCCGAACCTAAGCAGGTGCTCAGAGAGGAGACACACCTGCCTACTCTGCTTCTTCCCTCTCAGGTCTGAGCCTCGAGCATCCTCCAAGTGATTTCCTGGGTCCCAGGAGAGTTCAAGGGCCTCCAAGACCCAGAATCTGTTTTATTAATACTTCTTGATTTACAGGCTCGTAATCTGACAGAAGATCCTCTAGGCACCTCAGTGAGAACTGTGCCTGCCTCACAGGACTGTCACGAGGATAAAATGGATAGAGGGCTTAGAACAGGGCGTGGCACACAATGAGAACTCAATAAATGCTAGCTGCTGCTCTATGCGTGATCACCATCGTCGCATGTGCCATCACTAACACTCCTGCAGAAAGATGGCAAGGGAAACCTCCCAAATGCCTCCTCCACCCTTGTACCACCTGAGGAAGAGGGCACCACTCTGAGCAGCAGGAGCCGTGTAGAACAAATGCCAGTCACGGGTCCAGCATCAGCACCACGCCTGTTCCTACTGATTCCCTCACACTGGGAGACCTTGTCAGGGCTCTTGCCTCTGCTGGGGCAGACCAGGTATCCCCACCCAGCAGGGAACCAGCCTCCACCAAGAGGATAGTATCGCCTTGTCACCACCTCCAAGACTGTTTTTTTCCCATGTGCCACCGCAATCCTAAATCCCCTTTCTGTCATCCCAGACACGCCCAATGATCTCACCCTGATCCAATTCCCTCCATCATTGAGTGGAGGCCCTCACCAAGCACTCTTTTGGAGTGAAAGTGCCCCAAGATATCAATGACTGTGCTGAGCTTTACCCACTTCCTGGTGTTCCCAAAGCCATCCTTCACTCTAGGGGACACATGGCTGTGTGGTGCATGATCTTCAGGCTCCCCTGGTCTGTGCATAGAGTAGGACGTCTTTCTCAGAATGTGATGAAGTGGGCATACTATACAGAGAGGCAAGCACATAGTAGGTGCTCAACACATATTTGTGGAATTTTAAACAACCTTGCTTGTGGGCTTCAAAATTCTCCGATGGCAATATGTGTGCTTCAGAGAAGTAACTCACTCTGGGCACCAGCAATGGCCAGCCTGACCCATCAGTGCCTCCGAAGAATGGGAAGTTGAGAGGAAAATCTACATAGAGCCTGCAGGAAGATCCTCCCCTGTCCATTCTGATTTGGCCTCAGGTAAAGAGTCACAGGTACCATGGCCTGGCCATACACGTCCCATTACAAGACCTGTAGTCACCAGCCGCTTGGCCCCTAATAGATGGCATTTTGCATATTAGGCCCAGCATCCTCTGGCTAATATGACAAGTACAGAAGGGCCAGATGTTACAATCAGGAATAAAATAAGAGACCCTGTTCTTGGACGGTGTGGCCAGGGAACACTGTTTGTAAATGTGCCCACCGAAAAGGAAGACATCCAGTCAAGTCCTCAGCAATTCGCAGCTGATTGCTGTTTGAGGGCAACCAATGGGATAAGGCAGGACATCTCCATTTCATTCACAGTGGGGAGATGAGCATCAGCGATTCCTTAGTAGTTAACCCATCTGAAAGCTGGCCATTCCAGATAAGATCAAACTGATCACACACCCTTATTTCTCCCAGCCTATTAACCTATTCAGGCCAGAGTGTGTCTGACCCTGCAAGCAGGGTTGGATGGATCGAGGACTTCACAGCCACATCAATACCCTTTTTTGTGGCTGAGAGCTCACACTCTGCTGGGTGTCTGGTAGAAGGATTCCAAGTCCTAGAAGGGCTTGGATGCCCAGCTTCTTGGTGTGAGAGAGACTGCAAGGACATAGACTAAATGTGTGGTTAAGAACCCCATCTATGATGGTGGGCTCCTCAACTGTGCCTCAGTTTCTCCTTATGCTATTGCAAAAATTATTATAAATGAATTAACTTAAAAGTGTTTTGCGCAGTGTGTGGCACAGAGTAAGTGCTATGGACGTGTTGACTATTACCACCACAAGCGCTCATGTTTTCTCAGCATGTCTCTAAATTAACAAACAGCTTTCATTCCTGTAGGATTCTTACAAGCGATTTTCTATGAAACAGTCAATGCCTTAGCTCTCCAAAAATCACAGAGTTGTCAGTCCATTTGATAGTCCTACAAAAATCTATGCTTGTCCTTTAATAAGTTGGAGGCATAATCCAAACCTATTGGGTTCACCATCTCCTGTCACAACATCAGGGGACATGTAGGGCAGGAGATCCAGTTAGAGAGAGAGTCAGGACCTGATTACAAAAGGCAGCCACTGGTGAATAGCAAATCAAATTCATCACTTAAGCTTGAGCTGGTCAGTTCCCACTTCTAGTCTCTGTTTTCCCATCCTACAGTGGACAGGTTTGAGAAATGGGTCATGTGCGTGCAAGCAGACCTATTGCAGCCAGTGACCCCTAAAGAACCTCCAGGTCTACTCTCCTATGAGCCCTCTCCCCATTCTTCTTTGACAACCTAAACAAGCATCAACAGCAACCATGGAGCCCATGCAATACACGA
Organism: Avahi laniger; assembly: GCA_963575035.1. Lineage (NCBI taxonomy): Eukaryota > Metazoa > Chordata > Mammalia > Primates > Indriidae > Avahi > Avahi laniger. The sequence goes on along the minus strand of CAUYSK010045015.1, from coordinate 38,053 downwards.
GAATGTGAGCTCATACAAGGCAGGAGGAGATGGTGGTGATGTCCTCCTCCCAAGGGTGGATGGAAGGTTTGACAGGGGCGGGGTGGTGTGTTGTGGGGGGAGGAGAAACGAAAAGGAGTGAGAGAAAGGAGGAAGAAAGGATAAATATTGAAAGAAGAAAAGGTGGAAGGAATGGAAGAAGGAAGGAGAGAGAGAGGCAGAAGAAAAAAAAGACAAATTCTTTTATGTATCCACTTGGTAAGAAACAAGAATTCAAATAGAGAAGGAAAATTCAAAGGCTGCACTTCACAAAGAATCAAATGGAAATGTAAAATACCTTTGTCTCCTCTAAAATATATTATTCATTGCTCTGTGTCACTGCAAATGTGTGTGCTGTGTCCACTCACAGATAAGCAGAATACATCTGCATGATTTAAATGTCACCTAGATCGTGTGAATAATGAACTATGTGAGCCATTCCAGAGGGTCTGAATCTTGTTCCCTGGTATCCTCAATCAGCTAAGCTCCCATGCTGGACTTTGAAGTTCTGGGTGCCCGTGACTTCGTGTTGTGCTGTTTCATTACTCGTGAAGGCAGCAGGGTCAAAACAAACTATGTCCCTTTTACCAGCAGCTTTCAAACACCCCCGTACATGGGGCCACCTCATCATAATATCAAATAAGTTAGACATAGTCCTTGTCCCTTAGGGAATTTTACCATTCAGCGTTGAAAGAGGCGTGACAATAAAGATCTGCAGGATGAGAAATCAGCAAGGTGGTTATGCACAAGTAGGGAAAATGATGATCTTTTTCCAGAGTAGCATTTGCTGAAATTTGATTACTGTTTTATGATTTTCAAGGCATTTGGACATATATCATCTCCATTATCCATGTAGTGGGAAAAAACTTCTCCCTCCACTTGCTTTCCTGGAGCTTGGTATCCAGAGCTGGAATTCACACATTTAGCAAGTATTTATGGAGTTGCTACTACATGTCTGACTTTATTCCAGGCACTGGGAGGTGTAACAATAAACAAAGGAGACAAGATCCCATTTATTTATTTTTGTTGTTGATCTGATCAAATTAAAAAGCTTTTGCACAGCCAAGGAAACTATCATTAGAGTGAATAGACAGCCTACAGAATGGGTGAAAATTTTTGCTCTCTACACGTCTGATAAAGGGCTGATAACAAGAATCTATCTAGAACTTAAAAAAACTCAGCAAGAAAAAAATCAAACAACTGCATCAATAAATGGGCACAGGAAATGAACAGAAACTTTTCAAAAGAAGACAGAATAATGGCCAGCAAACATAGGAAAAAAATGCTCAACATCACTAATCATTAGAGAAATGCAAATCAAAACCACAATGAGATATTCCCTAATTCCAGGGGGATTGGCCTCTATCAAAAAATTCCAAAACAACAAATGCTGGCGAGGATGTGGAGAGACAGGAATACTCTTACACTGCTGGTGGGACTGCAAATTAGTGCAATCTCTGTGGAAAAGAATTTGTAGATACCTCAAAGAGCTAACAATAGAAATACCATTTGATCCGGCAATAGAACTATTAGGCATCTACCCAGAAGAGTAAAAGACATTCTATAATAAAGACATCTACACCTGAATGTTTATGGCAGCACAATTCACTATTGCAAGGATGTGAAAACAACCCAAGTGCCTGTCAATTCATGAGTGGATTATTAAAATTTGGCATATGTATACAATGGAATGTTACTCAATTATGAGAAACGACAGTGATCTAGCATCTCTTATATTTTCCTGGATAGAGCTTGAGCCCATTATGCGAAGAGAGGTATCACAAGATCGGAAGAATAGGCTCCACATGTACTCGCCATCAAATTGGCACTGACTGATCAACACCATGGGGCTCACACAGTAGTAATATTCTCCAGGGCTTAGGGGGTTGAGGGTGGTAAACTCACAACTAATGGACGTGGTGAACATTTTAGAGGGGAAGAGCATGCCTCTAACCCTCACTTGGGTGAGGCAAAGACATAAAATGTAACCAAAATGTTTGTACCCTCATAATACCCTGAAATAAAAAAAAACTCTAAATCTAAAGGCATATATCATCCAAATGCAAGTATGTTATCTTAAATACAATATCATGATTATTTTCTTTAGCCTCATTTCTAACATACTTAAAATAATAAATCACAATTTTTTTCATATTAAAAAAATAAGGAGACAAAATCTCTGTCCTGGTCGTGCTTACAGCCTAGTAGGGGGAGATAGAAAATAAACAAATGAAATATGTAGAACATCAGATGGAGATACGTGCTATGGAGAAAAGTAAATCAGGAAAGGGAGATGGAGAGAGTGGGTGGGATGGGAGAGGGGTCTTGACCTTTTGAGCAGGATATGCAGGAAATGCCTATGTGAGAAAATGAAATATGAGCAAAGGTGAAGGAAGTGAGGGGAGGGAGCCACAGGGATGGTGGGCCAGGCAGAAGGAAAAGCAGGTGAGGTGCAAAGGCCTTGAGGCAGAGGTGCACCTGGGCTTGGAGGCAGCTAGTGAAAGCGGGAGGGGTGGAAGCAAGTAGTGGGACCACTTCGGAGGAGATTGCAGTGATCCAGGCCAGACATGAGGACGACTTGGACAAAAAGGGTAACAATGGAGGCAGCAAGAAGTGACCTGAGTCTAGATTTATTTTGAAGGTGGAACAAGTGAGACATGCCCCTGGAGTGGATACGGGTTATAAAAGAAGTAGAGGAGTCAGAGATGACTCTAAGGTTTTAGGCCTGAGCTGTCTGAAGGTTGGCACTGCCATAACAGGAAGGTTGTTAGCGACACAGTTTAAATAGGAGAAGGCTACGACTCTTGCAGCATGATAACACTTCCTGGAAGGGAACTGCGGGAGAGAGAAGATTGAGACCTGACTCTGGGGATGAATTTGCACGCTTCTTAAGCCATAGGCACCAAAGACACCCCAAAACCCCATCCTCATCCCACCCCTTTCCCCTTTTTAGTGGACACTGATTTTTTAAAATATTTAATACAATTTGTAAATGAAGTATATATAATTTACATTCAATGTAAGGCATGACTCTTTTAAGTGCTCAGTTCAATGGGTTTTGACAGTCATATAGACCTGTGACACCACCACCCCATACCAGATACAGAATATTTCCTTCACCCCAGAAAGGTCTTTCCTGCCCTGTTGCAATCAGCCCCCATCCTGACCCCCAGGCAACCAATGTTCTGATTTTTTCCACCCTAGATTAGTTTAGCCTATTCTAGAAGAACTTCATATAAATGGAATCATACTATCTGCACTTTCTCTGTCTAGCTTATTTGACTCAACATAATGTTGTTGAGAATGATCCCGGTTATTGCCTGTATCCATAGTCCTTTCTTCTCGGTGCTGAGTGGTGTTCCATGTTTGAATAAGTCACAGTCTGCTTAGCCATTCACCTATCAGGAGTCATTTGGGTTATTTCCAGTTTGGGTCACTAATAAAGCTGCTATAAACATTTGTGGACAAACCATTTTGATGACATATGTTTTAATTTCTCTTAGGAAAATACCTAGGAGGGGAAATGCTGATTCATGCGGTAAGTATACATCTAACTTCATGAGAAAGCTCCAAATAGTTTTCCAAATTGGTTGCACCTTTTTACATTCCCATCAGCAACGTATGTGTTGCTCCATTGCTCCACATTCTCCCCAAGGTTTAGTGCTGTCAGTCTTTTCAACATTAGTCATTCTTGTGGATGTTCAGTAGGATCTCATTGTGGTTTTAATTTTCATTTCTAATTTGTAGTCAGTAATTTGACTGCTAATGACATTGAGTACTTTTCATGTGTATATTTTTCATCCATGTATCTTTGGTGAAATGTCTGTTCAAATATTTTCCCATTTGTAAATTAGGTTTTCTTTTTATTATTCATATTAAACATTTTTATAGACTTTGAAAATGAGTTCCTTGTCAGATATATGTATTATGAATATTTTCTCTCTGGGGATTATCTATACATTTCTTTTTTAAAATTTTCATTTCTAAGTAATTGAAGACTTCCAGAAAAGTTGCAAAAATAGCCCAAGGGATTTCCATATACCCTTCACCAGAACCCATAAATGTTAACATTTTACCATGTTGATATTGTCAGTGTCTCTGTCTCTCTCTTTCTCTCTCTCTCTCGCTCACATACACACAAACACACGTATTTTTTTTCCTGAGCTATTTGAGACTAAATGATAGAGATGATGTTCCTTTATCTCTAATACTTCATGAGTATTTTCTGAAGCCAAGGGCATTTACTTAGCCACAGTACAATTATCAAAATCAGTACATTAACACTGACATAGTATTATTATCTAAGCTATAGACCATATTCAAAATTCACCAATTCTCCCACAATGTCCTTTGTAGGAAAAGAAAAACAACGCTACAGTCAAGGATCCAAACCAAGATCATATATTGCATTTATTATAGTTTTCATTTATCTTTAGTCTCCTTTCATCTGAAACAGTTTGTCAGTCTATCTATGCATCTGTTATTTATTTATTGTCTTTCATAACTTTGACAACTTTGAAGAGTACATATCATTCATTTTATGAACGGTCATCTTCATTTTCTTCATGACATATTTTAACGAGAAGAAATTTTTATTTTGATTAAGTGTAATTCATTGGGAGATTTTTATGGTTAGTGCTTTTTGTGTTCTACATAAGAAAAATTTGCCTACCTTAAAGTCATACAAATATTCTTGGTTTTTTCTAGAAGCATTAGGGTTCTAGCTTTTGTATGTAGGTCTATATATGACCCATCTCAAATCAATTTTCCTATGTGGTGTGAGATAAAAGTTCAGATTCATTTTTATTCACCATATCCAGTTGTTCCAGCACCACTTCTTCTTTTGGGACCACAGGCATGAGCACCATGCCTGGCTCCCCTTTTATTCTTCATTTGCTGAGATTTTTTTTTTTTTTAACATGAATGGTATTGAACTTGTGACAGAAGCTATGTGGCCTGGAAGCCTAAAATATTTAATACTTATTATATGTCACTTTAAGAAAAGGTTTCCAACCCCCTTCTCTAGATAAAAATATAAAGGGTACTTTGGTTCATAGCATGTTTATCAGTTTGAGTCTAATCAAGAGACAGAAACCACATAATGATTTAGGTGAATATAAAGGAGAAGGTTAATATAAATATTATTAAACTATAATAAAAGGGTAACTATAAGGCATAAGAACTCTCCATGGCAGCCTAAAGCTGAAGGAGAGTACCCAAGGAAGGACAAATTTGGAAGGGGGACCCCCTCCCCAAGGCTAGCATTCACACCTTGTTGGAGCAGGCATAGTTGCAGCCCAATGGATGGCAGAGACGTTTGCTGGTTTGCACAGGCCAGTCTAATGTCAGTGGGCAAGCAGAAAGCAGCTCACCTGGATTGCAGGTAGTTTCATGTAAGCCACAACCAGTGGCCAGCCACACAGCTGTCCAGAGAAAGTGAGAGCACTCATGTGAATAAGAGAGCTTGCTAGAGTAGGAGACTAGGAAATAGGGCTGAGACCAGATGCAGGGCTTGCAGAGTGGGTGCAGGTATTAAAGTCTAACTATAGGGGGTTGATAACCACAGACAAGAACCGGCTTTAACCAGTTTGTCAGCTATCTACACAAACTTTGGCTAATCGCACAAACTTGGGCTAATTACAACATCATTGGCATCATGGTCTTAAAATTTCTCCACCCTAGAAACCACCATGATAGTTCTGAAACAACTATATAAAGAAGGAAAATGGGAGGGAACCTGCAAAAGATGACCGCCAGGCTGGGCTGGTACTCAGAAGTCATCCAGGGATGGCATATTCTAGGTAAGTGGCCAAGGCAGAGCATCACCAGACATTCCCACACCTGCACTGTTCACCAACGGTGCAGCTACCAGAAATAGCAGGAGAACCTCCTCCTGCTTTGGTGTCACTCCAACAACCTCTACAGGGAACGTTTAACATCGTGCTCATTGCAATACTCAAAGAAATCCTGTCCATTCCTGTAGAGCCGGTATTGAAGGGTACTTCTAGAGCTGGGAGACAATGAATTAATAGCTGACACAGCGTGGCTGAGGAATGGGGTTTCCTAAGCAGTCAAGTATTCGACCTACTCAATATTCTGTTGGAGAGTCTAAAATAAAAGTGAAAAGTGGATTCATTTTTTAATTAGCGAAGAACCTGACTTCCACATTAAATTTAATTTTGCTCACAGTTAAAGAGATTTTGACTAAAATTGTCTAGACCTCATGTCAAAATAGGCTCAATTGTATTAAAGAGCATTGTATTGTATTAAAAATAAAAACATATAAGACTGCTAAAAAAGAGTAGATGTCATATATGTAAGAGAATTATGCATTTCTAGGCTCTCAATGAATTGAATGAACCTTAGAGGGAAATGTTTACAAGTCTCTAGAATAAATATTGTCAGAAGTCAAATAAGAAGGCAAGCAGACTGGGGAAAATATTTTCATAAAATATTAATAGATCAGGAAAAAGTTTCTGTCAGTATTGCATAAAAATCTCATGAAACTTGAAAGGAAAAATACCAAAACTGTAATGTAAATGGGCAAAGGACATGAATAGATGAGTCACAAAGAGGACACACAAGTAATAAATAAACATAAGAAAATGTTCAACTTTACTACCTCTTATTGAGATGCAAATTAAAACTGTAATGGGGCACAGTTTATGCATTAAATTTGAAAAATAAAATAGGATGCTGGTAAAAATAAAACATGGTGGAACTTGTAAATGATTGATGGCAGTAGAAATTGCTAAAACTTCTCTTGAATTCAGATGTTCATATCCCTGGAGTAATCCTACTTCTGAGACTATAACCTAAGGACAAAATTACAAAAAATAGGAAAAGATTTTATGCATGTGTTTAATGGCAGTCATTTAAAAGAGTGAAAGAATGGGAAGTAATTGAAATGTACATAAAAAGGTCAACAACTGTGTAAATCATTCTACTAATTATGTAACTATGATCATAGCCAGGTAAATGATTTGGCCATGACCAAAAATCATTAGAAACTAATGCAGCACAATAGGCTATGTCTCGAGCTATAATGCCTAATTAAAACAGAATAACAAAGTTATGTTTACATTACTTTTATTATTACTGTGAAGGAGAATATGTGTATGTGAAGAAAAACTAGAAAGTAACAAAAATGTACAGTTAATTTATTAGATTGATTTTTAAAGTTCTATTATTATTAATATAAGGTTGCTTGTGCAACTCTTTTTTAATGTGGCAACTGAAATGAAAATAATCCAGGTACATTGACAAGAGCAGAGCTGAGCAAGACTCACCTCTTTTCTACATGATATACGTCTATTAAGTCAGCCTTATTTCTCATTGGCTTTTTGCCAATTTTTGTGGAGCCATGTCAGCCCGAGTCTTCACAACATACTGAGTGAGGTCTCCTCTTCCTGTACTTGGGTGGCTGATTTTGGGACCCTGGCGTAGAACTTTTCATTTGTTCCTGTTAATGTCTTTTCTTGGTCTATATATTCAGCCCATCATTGAAGGCGTTCAAGATTTTTCTGGATCCTGATTTACATCTGTTACTCACCATATTCCCCGAGTACGTGTTAGCCATACATTCTATCCATATTAAAATGTACAGGAAATGCTGTATATTTACCCCAGGCCCTGATGACAGTGTTGAACTGAGCAGGATTGAACCCCAGAGCGCGTCACATTTATTAACCAGCACTTTGATGGCATTCACGTTATAATCCACTAAAACAGCCTGGCATCCCGTACACTTGTGCCAGCTTTAACAGAGAGCAAAGGTGATTGTCCTTCTTTCATGGGTGGAAACGAAGGTTTTAGGCTTACACGAAAGCTCAGGTGGTTTTCCTGGCCACGGCCAGGCTTGCCCTTGTGTTTAGTGTCTGTCATCTGAGCCCTTGTCCCCTATCCTACCACCACCCCCGCCATGGCATCCATGCCAGGCCACCCTGCGGGTCTGCATGATCATCCAACACTCTTCTCAATCTTTCCTACCACAACTTTTTGATTCTTTATCCATACTCTATCTCCTGGAGTTATTTGCATTTTAAAAGGAATCAGAGTTTGAAAATAGAGAGATGACATTCCGACAGTGGGATTTCAGACACCGATGGTCAGATAGTGAAAATCTGGATGGAGTGGGGAGGCTGGCATTGGGGTCTTACAGGCATCCCTTACCTATCCACTGTCTGCAAGGCTGACCTGAAAGTAGGAGGCGGGTCCCCAGGAGACAAGGTAGATTAGATCCCACGGCCCCACAGTCCTCCTCAGGCTCTTCATGGTATTTGGATAGAACTTTTAAGTCTTCAAATCCCATTCATTAATTTAATTTTATTTTCCTTCTGTTCTTCCAACTGCCAGGCAAGTAAGGGAAATAGATGCCATTACTTTTGTTGCCTGAGAAGGAAGCAGGCAAAGTGGGCCTTAAAGACTGGAAACAACTGCTTCTCCCCACTTTGGGGCCTCTTCCCCCAATCATCTTTGCACTGACTGAGAGAATTCCTGCAGGACAAATTGATACATCACTGCTTCTCATGTAAACCTTGCCCGCCTCCTCATAACTAGTTTATTTACCAAAAGCCATTCCTACAAATTGCCTTATCATTTGCCAAAGATTGAGACCATCTGCCGAAGCAAGCCCACACACCCTCCCTTACTGATAACTGGGCTTATCTGTTTGCATTTCTGCTTATCGTCTATTAGTCTGGCTTATCTACTTGTCAGATTGTGTGTTCTTTAACACACTGGGCACCATATGGCCCTCGCACAAATGGCTGTCCTGTTGTCCACCCATGGGAAAAATATTGTATGTGCCTTTCAACACTAACCTATAAATATCAGGTCCCCAGTAAATCTAAAATTTGTTTGAACTGAGATTTTACATAATTTACAGCAAAAATTCAGTTACCCCGTCCCCCATTTTTTAAAACAATGTGTACAATATGCATGCAGAATAAATAACAAATTGCATATTTACACAGTGAAACTGAATGAACTAAAGCTATAAGCACCATCACTGAATCGTGCTAACCTGATATTGATTGACAAAAGCAAATCCCAAAAGACTATATAGATCATCACACTGTTTCTACGCTTCAAAAATAATTAAAACTAAATATCACCGGGAGTCCCCTAAGCCACACATGTGCGTGCTCATGCTCAGACGCAATCCTTCTGGGCATGACACCTAACTCACAGGTGGGTGGAGTCTGTCTCATCAGGTTTCCTGGCTTCAGCCTTCCTCAGCTCCTGATGGCTGGGTGCCACTCTCTTCCCCACAGACTCCTTCCCATTTCCTAAGCATGCCCTGACTGAGGCTGAAGCAACTTAGGATCCACCTGGTCCCCACCCTGCCTCCCAATCTCACCTGCCCTGTCAGAAAGACGAAGTGGTGCCTTCTCCATAGCGCTGTGGTTTCCCTATTATGGCGTAAGACTTTGGGTTTCTGTGGATTGCTCTCCTGGATCTCTTGGCGCCATGGGTTTGTTTGCACATCCCACTAATTCATCTAGGATTGCCTGGTACTGGTTGTGTCCTGCATCTTGACAAAACATTGCTGTCCCTTCCATACTGTGCCATTCCTCAACTGAAGCTTGAGCAATAGGATAGGTCCCCAGAAGCCACCCCACTGAGTGGGTCTTGGGCCAAATCTGGACCCTCCATCCTGGTAGCCTAGTATCTTACAGCTGAATGCTTTTTGCAGGCAAATGCACAGATATATCCCCTTCAGGACATCTCTACTCATTCTGGTCTCCATTATGTGTTTCTACCATTCAGGTACCCAAGTTCTTCAGTAATAACTATTGAACACACATCATTTCCTAAGGCCCAAGTATGTGCCCAATTCTGTGCTAAATGATCGAGCTCATCAGCCTCAATGACTTCTCCATTTTATGATTAATTTTGTAAGGTCTGTTTTCTCCCTCAAATCTTAGAAATGGTGTACATTTCAGAAACAAAGTCCAAAGGGATTTTTCATTTTTCAGAATGATGTCTTAAAATTATCTCATGATAATAACCACTTTCTCCAAAATCAGAATTAAAGATTCTTTTGAAACTTTGAAATGTTTCCATAAAACAGAACAGAATCATCTGCTTCCAGTCTTTCCTCAGGACAAGCCAGCAGGAAACAGCTTTAACTTGTAGTATAAATTACAGGGATTAGAGGGAAGAAAACATTTCCTGACAATGAGGACTGTAAAAAAAATTGCACATAGTAACTGAGGTATTTTGTAGATTTCCTGGAATAAGGACACTAAAGTCCTTGATGAAGCTCCATCTCACAAATTATGTTTTCTCTTGTACTAAATTAATTTCAGGTTCCTTCCAGAAGCCCAGATGATAAAACAAGAATTCACCTCTCCTTCAATTTCTGTGGCTTCAGCTTCATTTTGTTGATTCACCACTTCCATTTATTTGCTCTCTTGCTCCCAGAATCCCTTGAATCTGAACAATTAAGCCTGACTTTTCTCTGAGGAAAATTTTTCTTGGTTTTACTTTCCTTCTTTAAGATGAGCATATGTGTGTGCAAGCACCATTCTAATTTTTTATTTCTGCAGTGAACAGTATACACTTCACCTCTCCCATCAAGTGTTGCATGAAACGCCTTCCGAAGACAATCTGCTCCCAAAACAGGCAATTTAATAGGTATATTGAAGAAAGGCCATGAGCTCCAAATCCTCAGAGAAGTGCCCGTTGGCTGGCTGCTGTGGGATCTGCTTTTGTGGAATTTCTTCCCAAGAGGGTGTCAGTCACGAGAACCTGGAACCCAAGAGAGTGTCCAGGCCTTAGCCCAGGCAAGAAGGCTCAGATTTCTCCTGGGACCTGCTCCTGCTCTCCAGAACCAGAGAGTGCCAATGAGGGTGACGGTGGGATTAGGTCTCCATTCTTCATGGAACTGTGTGTCCGTGGAGTACACCTTCTGTGGGAAAATCGAGTTTGGGGAAATGAGGAGGTTTTATTACATAAAATTATTTTCTCCAAAAAGAATTTAAACTCTTTTGGCTTCAGTAGAGGGTAGTGAATATTAGCTGGATTGGTGAGTTTTAATTTTTATAATAGTTCAGGGAATCTGATGTTGCCTGGTGTGACAGAAGGAAACAAAAACTCTGCAAGGAGAATGTACATTATCCCAAGGCAAATTTGTTTCTAAAATCTTCCATAAAGTTGTTAACAGGTTTCAGAAATATATACTTAAACTTCAAAGTCCCAGATCTCTGCTGTGTCCTCATGCATTCAGTATGAATTACACCACTGGTAAAACATCCCAAGGAGTCCGAGGTGGCCTCCCGCGGTTAGGCGAGAATCCAGAGGTGACAGAGGGACTTGGCTGCTTTCTTGCACCTGACTCACCCCCTCTTCCTTTGGAGGGGATAGGGGCATGAACGAGAGGCTTCTACCTCTTTCAGTTGTCTTGGAGGCTCCACAGCCTCACCTGACTTTCCCAGAGAGAGGGAGGCAACAGGCTCCTTCCGCCGTCCCCAGAGGAGAGTCCCGGGCCGGGCGTGGGGGAGGGAGCCAGCCCGAGCTGCTGCCTAGAGCAAGAGGGAGCGAGGAGACGCTCTGCCAGACGGAGGCGCGCCGCGGAGAAACCAAACTTTGGCGGGGTAAGGATTTTAGGGTTTTGGCTGGGAATTCTTGGGACTCTGGGAGGTGGGCTGGGGACGCAGACTCTGGCCAGGGGGTGGATTAAAGAACTACGTGCCAGGGAGCGGGGTGGTGGCGCGCAAGGGCGGGAGGGCGCTGTCCGCAGCTCCCGGTGCTGAAACGGGACGCGTCTTGGCTGAAGAGAAAGGGGAGAAGTGAGGGACAGCCCCGCCTCTGCTCCCACCCCGAACCCCTCCAGGCCGGTCAAAGAACAAGAAGGCGTCCTCCATGCTCCTCAAGCCTACCGCACCCCCTTTTACTCATGTCCCGAGCCGCGCTGGATCGAGCTGCTGAGCCGTCGGGTAGAAGGCAGAAGGAGCGGGGCTGGCTCACGCTTAGGACAGGAATGGGGTTCAGCTGCGATCCCCCCACACCCGTGACACTTTCTCCAGATACATTGTACCCGGAGGCTGCGGTCCGCACCTTCACCGTCTCCAGTCTGGGAAGGGGCTTCCCAGCTGCCTCACTTTCCCTTGCTCCAGGTGGTGGGGTGGTGTGCAGAGTCTCCCCAAGTCCGTGCCACGCGGGGGCGGGCGGCGGAGAGACAATTTGTGTCCGCGGCTCAGAAGGAGCATAGACCCAGGGAAGCAGCGGGCTAGGGGCGCAGGGCTGCATCCGCCAGCCGCTACTCAGCCTTGGGGATCCAAAGAGACAGGTGGACTGAGGAGGGTGAGGAATTAAAATTCTTTGGAGGAGTGAGCAGTTACTTTTTGTTGTTGTTGTTGTTAATGATAAAACCATACCCCCAGTCTTGGCCTGTCGTGGCCTCAGGGCTTAGTGCTAGGGTGGCGCGCAGAGGGGCGGAGGGCCCTCTGATCCTTCGCAATCCCCTAACCGGATAAAGGCGCCGGCTCTGGTTCTCAGGCTTTTCTCCAAAGCTCAGCCCCCGACCCTCCCCGACGCCCCCAGGGGGCTGGGCCCGCTGGCGCCCGCGCTCCGACCACCGCAGGCTGCGGCTGAGGCGCTGGGGGTGGAGAGGGTTGTTTCATTTTCTCCCCTTGCAATCTCAGACTTTATGCTGCCGTTGGGACTTTAAACTTTGTCACTCTGAGGTGAGCATCTCTGGCTAGACGTGGCGTGTGGCCAAGGGTGGAGTGAGCTAGAGCAGAGAGGACCTGGCCCGCGACTCAGCACTCTCCCCGCCGCTCCGCGGGCGCAGCCTCCCGCCGCGAAGCCCAACAGCCCGACGGCGGGGACTGGGCCAGGATCGGTGTCGCGTTCCCTGGTGCTTCAAACCCTGGGGAGCCGCCCCCCGATCTGGGTTCGGACTCCATCCTGGAGTGGACAGCTCAGTCCCCTCCAACCTTCTCTATCTGCCCCTCCACACACTTTGATTCATAAAAACGAGCAACAATATAGTCGTCTGGGCGCGGCGGTCACAATTTGCCGCGTGCTTTCATGCACCGCCTAAGTGAGAGCTCACGGGGGGCGGGGAGCGGGGAACGGAGGAACCTCTCGGGAGAGGGGAGATGGTCACTCTGGCGTGCTATAGCCAAACCGGGTCTTCTACGCCAAAGTCTCGGTTGTAGAAAAGTCTACCAGGTCTCAGGACCCAGAAGGGATTTCACTGAGCTCGTGGGAGCTCCTTGGGCCGGGGTAGGACATGAACTGTCCTCTGCTTCACACGAACGCCCAGACACACACACGCTTCCTCAGCCTCTGTTCAGCCACAGAGGGGTCCTCACCCGCGCCGGTGCCGGGAGGGGGTGAATGGCGGCTCTCAGAGTAACTCACTAGTCAGCGTAGAATCTCAATCACTTTAGCAGGGACTTTGACCTTGACTGCGCGTGCCCCCTGCCTTTGATGCTTCTGTTTTTATACCTTTTCTGTCCTCATTCACTGCCTGCCAGTGATCACTGCGTCTGGTTAATAATGGGGTTGCCATGGTGATCAGTCTCTCCAGTCGCCATGGTACCCAGAAGGTAAACAGTTGGAAGCTAACAGGCTCTTCTCTGGCTCTCCCTGATTGCCTGTCGCTGGTTTCCCAAGGGAGGGAGGAAGAGTGGCCAGGACTAGAGGAGTCCAGAGCCTCTCTCCGGGCCTGCACCCCTCTGCCTACCCAGGCGTGCCGCTCACCTGCAACCCTCTCTAACCCCACAGCACTACCCAACAATACCGTTGCCTCAAGGTTGAGATGAGTCAAGCTTTTTTTCTCCAACCGTTATTACATACACTGAGACCAGGGAGTTAATAGTTTTCCCTCTGACCTAATTCCTTTCAATTGCACACTGCCTGCTTCTGAGTACAAAGCACAAGGCTAACTCCAGTGGGAGAAACAGAGTTAATTTAATTAAGCAGACACAGTCCTTGCCCTCTGGGACCTCACAGTATAGTGTGGGAGACAAACCCTCATACAACCTACCAGCTGGCCTGCGTTCTGGTCGGAAACGGAGGTGATAACAGAGCCTTTCTCTACTGAGAGTGGTGGGAGTGACTGGTTCCTGGTCAGGGAGTGCCTCCCAGGGGAAGTCACGTTGGAGTTGAAATTTGAAATCAGCTTGCCAGGAAGAGGGAAAAATTCTCTCTAGGCAGAGGGCCCAGTGGGAGCAAAGATGTGTGGATTAGCTGGGAGAGCAGGCCCTGCTGTGGTAGCACAGGGCACATCTTGGTGGCTTAGCCCATCACTTACGCGAAGTCTGAGGTTATGAGGTTTTGTGGGTCCTGCATCAGGGAGGAGTCCACTGGCCAGAGCCTGTCACTCAGCCCTCACCTGGCCCGGAAGCGAGGCTGGGAAAGCCAGGAGGCACGGGGTGAGCTTTGGGGAGCACTGTCTCTACCAACAGGTGGGGCAAGAAAATTCACGACACACATAAGGAAAGGGTAAGGAATTTGGTGCAGATGGAGCATTCAGGTTAGGCTGATTTGATCCAAATTATAAAAAGTCTTGAATGTCAGGCTAAGAAATGGGGACAGTGTTCTAGAGAAACTAGGCAACCTCTGGAAATTTCTGAGAAGAGTGACATAATTAGAATTACCTTTTAGAAAGACCCTGAGGTCACTATGGAAGGTTCATTCATTCACCCATTCATTCATTCATTCCACACTCATTGAGCATCTCCTAAGTACTAGGCAGTGAATGGATTGCAGAAGTGAGAGACTGAAGATGGGAGATGAGCAAAGAATCATTTCAACAATCCTGGGGAGGCAGACAGGGCCTAGACAAAGGCGGAAACAGCACTCAAAGAGGCCAGGAGCTGCTTCTGTCTGGTTCAGCACTCTACACCTGCTGCCCAGCAGAGACCTTCGCACATGGTTAGTGCTCGGTCCTTTTCTGAATTAGTAAATGAATGAGTGGAAGGGGGCAGACAGTCGGTGACATAAGTGGCAGGACTTGGTGATGCTGGATCTGGGGCGGTAAGGGAGAGGGAGGGGTGAAAGTTCACACAGAATCTTAGCCCAGTGGTCAGTTGACTCTGGGTGTCATTTATGGCATTAGCCAAGACAGGGGTTGAAGGAGGAGGAGCACGCCTCACAGTAGTTGGGGCAGTGCCATTTGGAACAGTTTTGCACTAAAGAATACCCTTCCCTGGACATGCTGCACCCCTCAGACAGTCTGCACCCAGACCTCTCCTAGTCCCCAGAGCGCTTCTTTTGTCCTCCTTTGCAGGGTTCATACATTTCACCTTGAATTATAATGCAGTGTATGGATTAAAGTTAAAACAGGCTTTTGCTCCCTAACTCTGCCACTGGGTGACTCCGAACAAGTTATTTAATCATTCTGAGTCTCAGCTTCTTGACCTATAAATTGGAAGTAATAGTTGTAACACCTGCCACATCAGGTTGTTGAGGGGATTAAATGAATTGAAGTGAATTCTTTAGCACAGTGCCTGACACATGGCCAGTGCTCAAAATTAGATATGACCATCTTATCACTTCCTGTAATGGCAAGGTATTACTTTTATAATCATACCACAAAAGTTAATTGAGAAAAATAAAAACCCTCCTGTACTTGCAGCTAGGCTTGGTGAAGCAGGTCTTGGAGAAGGAAGGGAGGTCCTTAGCTTGGCCTTGCTGGCCCAGGTTTTGTGGTGGGGGGAGCGGGTTGGGGAGAGGGCGTCTGTAGGACTGGCTACAGAGATCTAGGTTCCCCAGCTCCGGTACGATCTGGAAAGTACTTTCATCCTCTTGGAATCCTGATCTGAACAGCTGAATCTTAATACAAAGCATTAATTTCAAAACTGAGTACACTCAGAGCTAAGGAACCCAGAGTCCCATGAATTCCAAATCGCCTCTGCAGAAGATCAAGACACTTTCTAGGCATGAGACAGGCCCTTGCCTCCTCCTTAAGTAACATAATTGATAACTTTGTTCCAATTTCAGTGCAGCTAAAGCCCTTCCTGTTCTTGGGAACAATGTTAATTTTTCTTCTGAGGCAGGAATTGAAAATTTGCAGCTGGCATTTAGAAGCTTCCTTTTGCTTATGTCATAGAAATGCAGAGTTGGGAGGAGAGAGAACACCTTTCAGGCATGAGAAAATTTCTTTGGGAAACAAGACTCAAGTCTCCTAACTCAGACTCATTATCTCCATCTTGGTGCAGGGACATTCCTGGGTTTGGGGCAGCCTCTACTCTACGCTGCAGACAGGGAAGAATGGGATTCTGAACTGCATCTCCCCTCATCACCTCACATTTGGTTACATCCTCGTTGTCTAAGGCCTGAGCTGCCGTTTGGGTCCTTTCGTGGGCAGGTAGAGAAAGCCTGATACCAACTGGTTCCAGAAGTTGGCCTTGTCTCTTGAGAGGCAGGGAATTAAAAGCTTGCGGGCTCTAAAATTAGATTGTTAAAGTCCTGTCTGTATGAACCGTGTATCTCAGTTTGCTCATCTGTAAAATGGGGATCGTAATAGTACTTACCTCATAGGGTTATTGTAAGGATTAAATGAGTTCCTATAGGTAAAAAGCCATGGAGCAGTGACTGGCATGATGTAAGCCCTCAGAAATGTGAATGAATTATTACTAATGTGATATTTTCACATTTCTCCCCTTTATTACGTTTATATTTTGTGAGACTTCCTTGTAGCATTTCAAGAAGTGTTTTTATTTTAGATTTAACATTAATTCTTTTTTTAAGAAATAATTCAAATTCCATAAAAGTCACCCATATAAAATGTACATTTCAGTGGTTTTTAGTATATTCACAGTTGTGCAACCAACACCGCAATGTAATTTTAGAACTTTTCAACTTCAGCGCCCCCAAAAGTAACCTGTACCCATTAGCAGTGCCTTCTCTCACTCCCTCCACTCCCGCCCCAGGCAACCTCTAATCACTTTCTGTCTCCGTAGATTTGCCTGTTCTGGACGTTTCATGTAAATGAAATCATGCAATATGTGACCCTTTGTGTCTGGCTCCTCCCACTTAGCGTAACAGCTTCAAGGTCCATCCACATTTAGCGTGTATCAGTATTTTCTTCTTTTCTGTTGCCTAATAAGAGCCCACCTGAATAGCGTTCCGTTATGTGGCTCTACCACACTTTGTTTATCCATTTTTCAGGTGATAAGCGTTTAGGTTATTTCCATTGTGAGCTATTATATCTAATGCTGCTAGCAACATTCATGTACAAGTTGTTGTGTGGACATATGTTTTTATTTCTCTTAGGTTGTGCTTGGCATCAGAATTGCTGGGTCATGTGGTAACTCTCTCTGTAGCATTTTGAGGAACTGCCAGTTTCCCAAAGTGGCTACACCATTTACATTCCCACCAGCAATGAATGAGGCTTCCAGTTTCTCCTCAGCCTCATCCTGATGGTTAATTTTATGTGTCAACTTGACCGGAACATGGGGTGCCCAGATTAAACACTTTCTGGTGTATCTGCGAGGGTATTTTCAGATGAGATAAGCGTTTGAATCAGTAAACTGAGTAAAGCAGATTGCCCTCCCCAGTCTTGGTGGGCATCGTTCAATCCACTGAGGGCCTGAATAGAACAAAATGGTAGAGAAAGGAGAAATTCGCTCTCTGCCAGAATGTTTGGGCTGGGACATCATCGGGCTTCTCCTGCCCTCGACTGGGACTTACACCATTGGCCCTCTGTTCTCAGAACTGCATCACTGGCTTTTCTGCTCTGCAACTTGCAGACAGCAGATCACAGACTTCTCAGCCTCCATAATTATCAGCCACCAAGTCCCTATAATAAATCATATGTATATACAGTTGACCCTTGAACAACATAGGGGCTAGGGGTGTTGACCCCCCATGCAGTTGAAATTCACGTATAACTTTTGACTCCCCAGAAACTAACTACTAAAAGCTTTCTTTTGACCTGAAGTCTTACCAATAACATGCAAAGTCGATTAACACATATTTTGTATGTTATCTATAATGTATACTGTATTCTTACAATAAAGTAAGCTAGATAAAAAGAGTTTTTTCAAGTAGTTGCAAATCTCCAAAACAATTTTTGATATATTTATTGAAAAAAAATCCACGTATAAGTAGACCTGTGCAGTTCAACCTGCGTTATTCAAGGATCAGCTGTGTATATATCCTATCGTCCTATTTCTCTGGAGAATCCTAATACAATCATCAACACTTGTCGTTGTCTGCCTCTTCTATTGCGGCCAACCCAGTCAGTGTTGAGTGTAGTCATACCTCCGTACCCATGGAGGATTTGTTCCAGGACTCATCACAAGTATCAAAATCCACAGATGTTCAAGGCTGTTATGTAAAATGGCATTGTATTAATATTTGCAAATAACCTGCATATATCCTCCTGTGTACTGTACTTGAAATCATCTCTAGATTGCTTATAACACCTAATACAATGCAAATGCTATGTAAATAGGTGTCATTTCACCATTAACTATGGTAGCTGTGGTTTTCTCATAGATCCCCTTTATTAGGCTGAGGAAATTTCCTTATACTTCTAGTGCTTTTTAATTGTTTTCATCATGAAAGCATGTTGGATTTTTGTCAAATGATTTTTCTGTGTCCATTGAGATGATCATGTGGTTTTTGCCCTTAATTCTGTTAATATGGTATATTTACATTGATTTTGGATGTTGAATCAACTTTGCATTCCTGGGGTAAATATCACTTGGTTTTAGTATAAAATCCTTTTTATATGCTGCTGGATTCAGCATGGTAGTATTTTGTTGAGGATTTTTGCAAATTAATGTGGTTTTCAAAGTGCCCTCTCATGTAAGTTCTGACACTCAAGTTGTTTTCACTTATATTGTATAATTTCCAAAAAGATTAATATTATATTTCTGCTTTCTGTTTTTGAAGGTCAGGAATATTTTTATGTTGTCCACACAGGTTCACATTCACACACAGAATACCAGAGAGGACCCTCAAGTGTGATATTTACATTGTGGTGTTTTGCTCCATCATGAAACTTCTGGAACAGAAGGACCTTTAATAATCAACTGGGTCCTTGGTTTTCAACTCTGTTTCAGAGAGTTTCTTAAGGTGTTTCGTATACATTTTAAGTTTTTTAAATGTATACTTAAATATTTTACAAATTCAAATAGTTAAAGACAGTACTGACATGGGTCCCATACCAAACTTTAATATACTGGGTATCATGTTCAAAATTAACTTGTGTCTCCCTCATTATCTTTATAAAAGTTACAAAATGCATTTAAATAAAATACTACAAGTGAATGTTTTATGCATTAGGGTTCTGTGTAAGATGTCATTTGCAATGAGGCCATGTCTGTCATTGGATGAAGAAACTAAAGTGCCGGTCACTTACCCAAATGGAGGCTGAGCTGAGAAGAGAATCCATCTCTCCTTTCTCTCAGTCCAGCATCCTTGACCACTTATCCTGTCTTTCAAATGTTGTTTGTGTCAAACAAAAGATATTCCACTCAGGGTTTTCTCTCCACATACACCTAGGAGTGCTTAATCTCCAGACCTCGTCGCTGGGTGTAGTCATGTCTGTCTTATGCTGTCTTTACTGACAATTTGCTGAGTGCATTTGCCCGGGGTCATGCTGAGAAGCTTGAGTTCTGGAGGACTAAAATAGATGAAACCCAGAGAGATATTACTTCTAAGAAGTAAGATCAAAGACCCCAAGTGGTAAAAGTGACCCATCTCAGCTGGAGAAAACAGTGACATGAGCAAAGTGTGTCCCTCAAGACTCTGGGCTCTCCCTTGACCAGGGCTTCTGCATGTTTGCCATAGCTTTGTGTCCAGACTTGGTGCCTCACTAATTGGACCTTCCAAGCCCTGGCTGAATAGGAGTCTCATAACCAAGAACTGTGGTAATTGGAAAGACTCCTCGAGTGGGCTAGCGGTGCACCCATGCTGGGCTGTAGGCTCCTGTCCAGTGTCTCCCCATTGTCAGCCAAATTCAGGGCTTGACACAAATTGGACCAGGATTAGTTTTCACGTTTAAGTGATGATGGAAAAGAGGACAGAGCACGGCCAGTATTTTGTGAGTGTAAGGGGTTAGTCAGCATGAGTGGGAACCAAGATTATTTTCCCAGAAGCACATTTAGTACAGAGCAAAGGGCTGTACGTGTTTCGACCTCCTATGTTGTGTTCTTGCTCTCGCCCTCATAAATGCCTATCCTTTTTCAAGTGGGATGGAAATTTTCAGTGTGACTCAGTCACGTGATTATTGTGAGGCTCAAATGAGTTAATAATATATATTTAAAGTTGTTGGGACAGTAACAGGCAAAGAGTAAATGCTTGATAAATACGCTGTTGCTGTCATCAGTGTGATTGCGCACCCCTTCCTCCAGTTATGCCACACGCTTTTTGTTACCTACTATGTGTATGTGGTGGGTGTTTGGAGAATAAAATATTTTTTAAGTAAAAGAAGATAGTTCTTGACTTCAGGTTTTTCTGGAGTCAGTAAAGGAGCAGGAAGAGTACACGAATAACTGGAATACAGGTGAGCGTGTTAAATGCCCAGCTACTCAGGTGTCCAGGCCAACAACCATGGAGAGAGTTAAAGATGATCCCAGAGTGACAATTCTTAGCTGGGCATGGTGGCTCATGCCTGTAATCCTAGCACTCAGGGAGGCTGAGGTGGGAGGATCACTTAAGCTCAGGAATTTGAGACCAGCCTGAGCCCTGAGCAAGAGTGAGACCTCCTCTCTACTAAAAATAGAAAAAATTAACTGGATGTGGTGGTTCGCCTAGTCCCAACTACTCAGGAGGCTGAGGCAGGAGGATCTCTTGAGCCCAGAAGTTTGAGGTGGTCATGAGCTAGGCTGATGCCACTGCACTCTAGCCCAGAACAAGACTCCATCTCAAAAAAAAAAAAAAAGTCACAATCCTTGAAGGTACACAGCACAATGGTTAACACATGGTAAATGTCGAAGGGTGTTAAGTAAATATTGCAATTGCTTCTCAGCAGGGAAGCCTCTTCCATGATCCCTGAAGCAGAATCAGAGGTCCCCTCCCCATCCACATTGCACCCCATCATGCCTCTGCCTTTGTTGCAACACCTCTTGTACTCCCCTAGCCCTACTGTTTTACACGCCTGTTTCCCCCATGCAATTTTGTGCTCTCAACAGCAGAGACCTGTCTTCATTTTCATAATCCTCAGAGCCAGGTACAGTACCTGGGACATTATTGGCCAGGTCAGTAAGGGAATGTGGGGAACATGTCAGATTTAGTCATGTTGTAAAAAGAAATGGAAATTGACTGAAACAGTGTGTTCTTAGTTCCCCGGTCAAGTCCTAGAAAACACACATTCATTTGGGAGATGCTCACACACCACTCCTAGAATTGCGCCTGAGATCCACTTCAAGGTCACCTTCATGGCTGGCAGAATGCATCTGCTTGCTGTTTTTGAAAACCAAAATTATATTTGTGCATTTCTAATTCCCTGCAGTGGCTTTGTAATAAACAAAACAAAACAAAACCCGAGTGGACTTCAGAGTCAGACCGCCCCCAGGCTCCGTTCCTCATCTGCAAAGTCACATCACTGTTCCTTCTTGGGGTTCCTGCAGATTAACGAGCAATGCCCATGGAAGTGCCCGCACTCAGGGGCCTCGCTGATGGTGGTTCTCATTGTCAGCAGAGCCTCAGGATAACCGACTGTGATTTCATGATCTCATTTGTGAGTTCTCAGGAGATGCAAAAACATGTAGCGGGGTGGGTAAGCTCTTAAGATGGCATGATTCAAAAACCAGTACATAAAGGGAAAGAATTAAGTGTTTATTCTGCCTTTCCCATATGAACTGTACCACTGAACAACCAAATAATGGAGTAAAATTTTCTCTTTTAAAAATACCTCAGCTACTTGAGGAAAGAATGATAAAATTACCAACTTGCAACCTCTGACCAATGGATGGATCCAGTTATCAACAGCTTCACATCACCCAAAGAAACATAATCAGATATTATAAGCCTTCTGATGGCAGAGCGCAGCACCCCCTGTGAAATAGTCTTGCCAAAACACAAAAATTGAACCCAAATCTGACCAAGCTTCTGAGTATAACTTCTAGAATGCAGGAAATGTTTTTAGAGTTGGAATCAGCACAAATCCGTACTGTAGGAAATTCTGTAAGGCAAACAATTAAATCTCTGCACAAAGAGAAAAAAGGAAAATGCATAGAAAACTTTAGATTTAAAGATACCAATGGGATATATCAACCAAGCAAAACATGTAGACATTATTTGGATCCTGATTTTTTAATGTATTTTTCTAAAAGACAGCCGTGTATGAGATAATTGGGAAAAAAGATCTTATAAGTTATCGTGAACTTACATTTCCCTTTAATGATACACATTTTCTCCTGCCCAACCCCAATACCATTGTCCTGGATAAAGAACACAGAATTGAGAGGGAAATTGGGTCATGCCTAAACCTTGAGGGGCCTGGGCCAAGAGTACAAATACCCCACTTACTGTATGTCTAAATATCTGGAAGTTAAACATGCTCTTAGCTGTGGTTAAGTTGTCTGCACCCACCCCACCCGCCCCCAAAAAACAGAGCCTTGGAGAGGGGGACACCATTGTGAGATTAAGTAAGAGTGTGTCACAGCATCTACCCTGTGCCTGGCGCCGGGTGGCCTCTCCAGGAGACAGATCTGTGAAGGGACAGAAGTGCTACTCCACGCAACGGGACCAGGGCCAGGGTTTGTGCCCAGGGCGGTGGATGCAGCTTCAGGGACTGAGGGAAGGGACACAGGCTGAAGAAGGTAAGGTACCTTATTATTTGGTGCAATTTGCCTGGAAATGTATGAAGAAGAATAAGTTGGTAGTTTTCCCACAGAGTCCCAAAACTTCTTTAAGACTTGCTCTGCACCTGACTGGACTGTAAACGCCTTGAAGACAGAGCTGCATATTTCTCTCTGGTAAATCCCCAGCTCCTAGCATATTGCCTGGCACATAGTAAGTGCTCAATACAAAAGTGTTGAATAAACAATTTCAAATCGGGTTTATTGCTTTTAATGGAAGACTTATTTCATATGTTGGCCCTAAAGTCTCACAGACATCTCAAATTGGAATCATTTCCTTCCTCAAAGCTGCACCTCCCTCGGTTCCCTGCGTCAGTGAGCGGGCAGCAGTGCCCTCGCCAAACCAGCACCTCCTCCTCACCACTCCTTATACCTCTGCCACGTCCTGGTGATTCCACCCACGTGGCAGCGTTTGAATGTATCTGATTCACTACTGCAAAGCTAGTTCAGGCAGCTGTTCTCTCTCTCCTGAGATACTATGGCAGCCTTTTAGCTGCTCACTTCACACCCACTCGTGTTCCCTGAATTCGTCCTCCCCGGTGCAGCCAGAGTGGCCTTCACACCTTTGGCCACTTCCCTCCTGGGCTGCAGGGTAAGGCCCGCGCTCCTTGGCACAACCTGCAGGGGCTCTGTGGCGTCATCCACCCTGCTAGACTGTCAGATCCCTGGGAATACGCTTTGTCTTATTTCTCTTTGTATCTCCTGTAATCAGCCAGAAACTTACTCATTGCTACATAAATGAATAAAATGTTTAAAAATTTTAAAAATGTTTTTGATCTATTGAGAAAATTGGAAATTTAAACTCACAGACAAACTACCCAACATCAGAGATGAGTCAGGCCCCAGCCGGTGGTGGCTGGAGTGACACTGGATGAGTCCGCGGAGTGGGGCAGGCCCACACACACAGGGGCTGCTTTGGTGCCGTGCATTGGGCTCCTTGCACTGACCTTCCTTTGTGTACGGAATTAATTTACTCCCAGAGTGAGTCACTGGGCTATTTCTAGAAATTGCCATCTTTCTCTGCAGTGATCTCTACTGATATCTGACACACATGTGGCTGCTTGAAGAGTCCGTGCTAGTCTATTTTAGAGAACCTGTCCTCAGGAGTTCATCTTCCAGCCGGAAGAGTGATCCAGAAATCATGGAACTGGCCGATCACGCCACCCTGCCTGCACATAAGCTTTCCTTTCTCTTCACTCACGGGGGCACTTTCCAGTGTTTGCTGAAGGGAAAGTGTTCGTGGCCTGATTTCTGGTATAAGGATCCTGCCACATTGACAGGTGTTATCTATTTGTCTGATTGGACAAGCTACTTAACATCTCTCAGAATCAATTTACTCATCTCTGAATGGGAATAAAAATCATAAAGAGGTTATTGTATTAAATGAGATGGCTGTGCATTGGGTTTAGCATCCCATTGTAAAGGGTTTCTGAATGTCAAGTATTATTAGTTATTTTTTTACATTTTTTTTTCCTTTGGGGTTACTTTATTTTTTTTTAAGTTTTTTTTTTTATTTCAGCATAATATGGGGGTACACATGTTTAGGTTACGTGTGTTGCCCTTGCCCCCCTCTCCCCCTTAGTCCAGGTTTCAAATATGTCCATCCTATTGCGTGGTGCGCATCGCACTCTTTGTGTATGCATACACCCAAAGGATTTGGGGGAGCTACAAAAACATGTGCCAAATTATTATAAGATAAAAACAAGGAAATGGGAAAAACAGGGTCAAGAGGGACATTGCATCATCCCAGAAAATTATAAGGTTTTAGATTCCTTGCATCAGATACCCACCTGGCCACTCATGCGTTCATTCGCTCGTTCCGCACTTAACCCTGAGCAGCTCTTCAGCATGGTGGCGTATACAAAGGGGTGAAAGACGTTTGTGCCTTGGGCTGGGAAGAAGAGCCCAGAGATGTCCAACTAAAACACAGGGCAGCAGGAACTACAAGAGACAGAGGACAGTGTGCCTGCCATGACTTGCTGGGAGGCCACGTGGAGTGGCCCTTGCCCTTGACAAGCTGGGTTTGCGGTTACTTCCCTGTCCTGATGACATATCTGCTTTGTGTTCACATCTTAGCAATCATCTTGGAGGCTAAATGTGACAACCAAGAAGATGGCCAAGATCAACACTCAATACTCCCACCCCTCCCTGACCCGCCCTGCAGTAAAGACCTCGGACAGAGATCTCGATCGCGCTGAAAATGGCCTCAGCAGGTAAGACGGCTTTTCATTCTGCACCTGGCACATGACATTTCCATAGCTGGTCCAGACCGTGGGGAAGAATGCCTCGGCGCTGGCCAGCCACAGGTGGGAGGGCGGAGGGCAGTCACAGAGCTGCCGACTTCCTTTTTCATTTCACTTAATCCTCACAACCCTGGCAAAGTAATTTTTATTCTTATTTTAGAGATGTGGAAAAGGAGGCTCAAAAAGTTACATAGTTGCTAAAAGACAAGAAAATGAAGATTCGAATGCAGCAGACTAAATTCTACTGTATAAACTTCCCCAAACTGCCACACTCTCCCATGTGTACATCAAAAATGTATCGGACTCTGGCCCCCCAGGCCACTGTCCTGGGCACCGAGTGTGCAGTATAAATCACACGCGCTGCCCTCACTTCCAGAGGACGGTGAGGAGGCGGGCTGTGCTCGGGGCCTGTGCGGGCAGTGGGTCATGCCTTGCCAGCCAAGCCATCAGCCCCAACAACAGCATCCTGACACGGGCAGCCATATGGAAACCTGGGGCTTTGAGATCTATTCACGGATGAAGTCTCCACATAAGATTGATTTAAACAAGAGACTCCAGCACATGCACATAAAAATTTTAAAGTTTCAAATTACCATGGGGGGCGGGGGCAGTAGTGTGGACAAACCACACATCTTTGCCTTGAAATTCTCATCCTTTTAGAAAGCTTTTGAGATAAATAATTGAGAACTGTGTACGTAAACATGAATCACACTTTATCTTCCATGGTGTCCAGAAGCCTGCCTTGGGAACCTGTGTGTTGGTGTGGCCCTCTGCTGAGTGTCCCCAGGAGGAAGGAGCCACCATGTCTCTGTCTCCTGAGACATCCTTGCCCTCAGGTTTTCTACAAAACTGGAGGCCCAGTTTTGTGTTTCTCTCTTTTAAATTATTAGAATTATTTTCATAGTGGAAAGTCAGAAGAAAGGATGAAAACACTTCATTTGAATGAAAACATTTTTACATCCTGAAATACCAAAAATAAAAGTGTCTTGAGTTTTTCTTTTCCACTTGGATCTGTTTAGTTGGCTCAATTATTTAAGAGTTGTCTGGCATATTTTTGAGGATAATGCAATAGAGAAAGACGATTCTCTGCTACAGGGAATTGCAGCTAGGACCAAGGACACCTCAAATCCCAGATCGATCTCTTGGTGCAGCTATTTTGAGTGAGTTTTTGGGCATAGGGGTTTGTGTCCTATAGAACAGAGGCCTTCGTGCTACTCCTGGAGAGGATCCCAAAACAATTATCACCAAAGAAAGCCATTTTCGGCCTGCTACTCCAGGACCAAAGACTTAAAAATGCATTGGTTTCTGATCCCGGCTCACATGTGGCCACTGAAAGTGGATTCTGATCATTCAGGCTCCTCATGGCTTGGAGAGGAAAAGAAAAATAAGGTGTCACCTTCTCCAGTCCAGTGCTAAAAAGTCACTTCTGTTGACTCTCATGTTCCCAAACCCACTGGAGGAAGACACTGGTTCTCGTAGGAACCTCTGTCCCCATCCAATGACAAGAAACCTTCACTTTACTGGCATTAAATCTCTCTACAAATAAACTTAGAAGTTGAGCATCACGTTGAAAATTATCTCGTCTTTCAAAAGTCTCTTCATTGTACTAGTTCTTGTCCTTGCTAATTACCAACTTCAGAGGGGCTCTTCCTTCAAAGGCATCACCCCCACGTTGAACTGGAGGGAAATTTCCGGGTTGGCCTGGCCTGGTTGGCTCATTTTACAGAGACTGAGGCCCTACCGTGCCCTTGCCCCAGGCCTCCGAGCCTGGCCCCCAGCCTCTTGGCCTCTCCACATCCTCAGGAGGTCCTGGCTCCCCATTCTTGCATTGGTGGCTCTCCTCTTTTCCAGTGTTTGTGTATCCTTGGGGGCTGAGAATGTCACTTCAGATGCTCGGCTTGTCTCCTCTCTTCCCATCTACCCTCCATCTGCTTGGTAAAATTAGTTTTTTGGAGAAGTAACTAATTGGTTTTACTATTTAAATACCCCCAGGCATTTAACAAGGATAAAGACTCTGGAGCTAAAAGAAAGAGATTGGGCCGGGCGCGGTGGCTCATGCCTGTAATCCTAGCACTCTGGGAGGCTGAGGCGGGAGGATTGCTTGAGCTCAGGAGTTCCAGACCAGCCTGAGCAAGAGCGAGACCCTGTCTCTACCAAAAATAGAAAGAAATGGGCCAAACAACTAAAAATAGAAAAAATTAGCCAGGCATGGTGGTGCGTGCCTGTAGTCCCAGCTACCCGGGAGGCTGAGGCAGGAGGATCCCTTGAGCCCAGGAGTCAGGTTGCTGTGAGCTAGGCTGATTCCATGGCACTTTAGCCCAGGCAAGAGAGTGAGACTCTGTCTCAAAAAAAAAAAAAAAAATGAAAGAGATTGATTTGGCAGAATTTCAGGCATCAAGAAACAACTGGAGAGATGCGTTGGGAAGAAAAGGCCCCTTGAGCCCCTGGTACTTATGTCGTTTGCCTTCGCATAAGGCTCTCCCTGTTCTTCACAGCCAAGTGTTCCTTTCTAGGCATGGGTGTTTGTGCAGTACTTAAATCAGCATGAAATGGTCAATTTTTTCTTTATTTCCTTCACAAAGACTGGGAAACATAAGCTCAGAGAGGGAAGTGACCAGTCCACAGAACACCCAGCCAACAGGTGCTGGAGCAGGGATTCGATGCTGGGCCTGCTGCCTCCGCCTCGAGCGAGCATCATAGACCCAGTCCACATGCAGTAGCTCTTGCTGCTGCCAGTGCAGGCCTGCTTTGAAATCCCCACCCGCCCACCAGCTCAGATGTCATGGCTATTGATTCCTTTTCTATGAATGCAAATAAATCCGGTCTCAGGGTGTGCCGTCATGCAATTAACAGAAATCAGACTAGGCCAAAATGCTGGGCTGACTGCTTGGTGCCCAGAGCTCCGTGCAGAGCTGCTGGTGGGGACAGAACACCTCCTTCGTTGGGATTGCCTCTGGATCTTCCAGGTTGGCATGCTGTGGCAGAGCCCCAGCCCAGCTGTCAGCTTCCACCACCACCACCTGCATGCCAGCTGCTCAGATCCAAGGACGTGAGAGATTAACTCCCTTTTCCCCCACCACCTCCTCCCGTTACTGACCTGGGCGCCCTGGAACATGCATCCCATGTTGTAGTACGGAGAATATTAGCAGGGCAAGGGAATCGTAGCTTCTGAACTACGGCAGGGCCTCTGGCAGGGTCTCTTATGTGTATACGAATGAGATGTGAGTGGGTCTCCTGTGTGTATAGGGGGAGAATTCAATCCAGTGGTTTGGAAGTGAAGAGCCATACCCACACAGTGCAGCCAGATGGATCAGAGCAGTCTCTAGTGGCATGCCACAGAGCTCAGTCCTCAGCCACGTCCTATTAATTTTGTTTTTATCTGTGCCGTATATGAAAATACAAAGGGCCTTCATAGCGTGAGAGCCACTTTTGAAATGAGATGGAATAACATTGGAATCTCAGCTTTGCCACTTGGCTGTGTGACCTCAGAAAAGTTACTTAATCTCTCTGAACTTCCATTTCCTCTGTCATGGGATTGTTATGTGCATGAAATGATAAAATGTATGTGGCTGACATACAGTAAGCAGTCAATAAAACCATGCCAGTGTGGCCTGTGTATGCATTTGTGAATAAGATGGTTTTGTGAGGAGAGGTGAGTATGATTCCTCTGCATACCCAGGGTCCTAAAACATCAAGTGACTCAAATAAATGGGAAGGTCCAACACTTAACTCCAAAAAATTTCAATTGCACATGCGAATGCTGGGGTCGTCTGGCTCAGCTGCAGCCTGTGTTACAGGACTTCGAGTTTTTGCTGATGGTAGCTGGTGACCGCCAAAAAGACACAAACCAACAGTCTTCTGAGCTTGGACTCCACTAACAGTAGGGTGGTCTCAGTCTTGCTGCCCAGTCAAGCAAGAACCCAGGTACCTGCTCACAGGTGAATGATTCCGATGGGAAAGAGACTTGAACCCACGGAGGAATGGCTGGGTGAGTCGGGGGTTCTGGCCTGGGAAGCCAGGCACAGTGCAGGTCCCCATGATCGAAGGTGCCAATAGAAGATGAAGCTACTTAACACCATGTGGTTCCAGCAGAAAAGGTAGTCCTGATGTGGGGAAGCTGAGGGAGGGAAGAACCCGCGGGTAGCTAGGGCTGTCCAAAGATGGCCCGGACGGGCTACAGCAGGGTAGTGAGCCCCCCGCTGCTAGAGAGGGCAGGGACACTGCAGAAAGGAGAAGCAGCTCAACAGCTGGGATTCAACAACCCTCCCTTCCAATAACTCACCGGAGAGACTGAAGCTTTCCCTGACGTTCATCCTGCCTCCTGCTTCAGCCGTGTCGCCACCTTGTTAAGAAGGCTGATTAGGTTGGGACGGGCCACGTGGTAGAATTAATTTGTCTTGCCTGGGCTCCTCAGCACTCAGACAATGAAGTGCAGGTCCCTAGAGGTCAATGTCTGGATGAATTTTAATCAAGCTGATCAAACATCAGCCCTAGGAATTTTTTTAAAAAAAGAAAAATATTCCCAAACACATTCCCAGTCTTATTCCAGGCAATTCAATAAACGCCAGGCTCTGGGGATGTGACTGGTGTTCGTTTTGAGTTGTGGGCACCTGTCCTAACTGTGCTCACACTTTGCACTCTGAATTGCACAAGGGAGGTGACCATCCCTTGCCTCTGCATTGCAGGGGCAAGAGTCTAGGGTTTGGCAAAAGGGCCAAGTGGGTGTGGATTTTTATTTGAAAGTACCGCACAAATTATTTGAACTGTATGTGCAGGTCTAGGCCTGTTCTGTACAATATTCTAGAATATTAACCAGTGGGTTCCCTGGAAGGCTGCCAGACAAGCACACAAGTACCTGCCCAGGTAATGTGACTGCAGCACACACAGTGGGGAGGGAGGCCCGGGCGGCCTCTAAGGAGCTGGCATTCAAGATGGGATTCCAGTAGGCAGAGATGTGTTGGAAGCAAAATCCTTATTCTGGAATCACTTCGTGGAAACAGCTGCTATGGCTTGAGATGACAGGCACTGGGGCCTCCCGCCACCCAGTGCACCCATGCCAACATTTGCTGCCACCCTCCCCCCTTCATTTAGTCCATGGACAACAGCTGGACGTCAGCTACCTTCCAGGGTCAGACTTGCTCTAAGGGAAAGACCACATTTATCCCAAAGGCCAGAATCTGCTGGAGGTGAACCAAAGTGGGGAGCCCCTGAGACAGGGATCGATGACAGCAGCTTTCCTCATGGAGCAGGGCATCTGGCATCTCACATCTGACTGTGTCCAGGAGGCGCGTGAGCTTGAAATCAATTCAGCACGCTGCATATTTCATTTCCTAGGGCCCACTCGCCTCTGGTAGAGGCGTCGTCAGCACTGCAGCCAGGGATCGCCATGGACAGCAGAGGACTGGCTGCGGCCAGCCAAAGCCCCGTCACCGGCCAGGGGCCCGCCAGGTAACTGACCGGGCTCAGCCCTCACTTTGGGATGGGGGAGCTCAGGGAAGAAAGAAGGTAGATACGTCTCGGAAAGAGGCGCCGGGTGGAGGTGGAGTTGAAGATTTGGAAAAGGGGCAGGATCAGAGCAGCCTGAAATTTAGCAGTGAGTAATTTACTCTTGGGTCAGGTGTTCTGAGCTCAGAAAAGTCTAAGAAAAACTGCCTTTATCTGAAATTGCTTTAATAAAAGCTGACACTGAGATACTTGCTCAATTCTGGAAGAGTTCAGAAAAGAGACAATAAGAGGAGTGGTGAGACCAGCCAGCCGTGGGAGACCACTGGGTGGACCCGGTGCTCTGCCGCGGGCAGCGGTGACGCTGGCTGGAACAGCGCTGGCGGGTTCCCACAGGTGCACGTCCGGGCTCTCTATCAGGCATCTTTGCAAAAGCATTTGAAAGATTAGCGAGACTCCAAGCTCCGTCTCCTTCTGATGACGTCAGTACCCTGGCTTCACCAGCTGCACCACCTGAGGAAGTCATTTCACCTTTCCCAGCCTCATCTAGAAAGGCACCTCACGGCGCCTGCCCCACGGGTGGCCCGAGGGCTGCCACAAAGCCAAGCGCACCATGACAGGTGCTCAGCAGACATCGGGCTCTTTATTTCCTTCCACCACATTCTTTCACCAACACCGTGGTTTTATGCAGTTGTGTCTTCTATGCTTTTTACTTAAGATTATTGCAAAAAAAATTCACTTTTCTATTCTTCATTCTTTTCATCGCAGAGAATACTACTCTATCATTTATTTAACTAGTCCATTGTAGCTGGGCGTTTAAGTGATGTTCACTGTTTTTGTTTTACTAATATAGTGCTGTCTCAAGGCTCTTTGGCTGCAAGGAAGAGAACACCTTCAAATCAGCTCACATGGGGAGGCCTGGGGGAGGCCGGCACGGGGGCAGGGGTGAGCCAACGGTACCCCCCCTCTCGTGGAAACAGCCAATGGAGCTCACGGGCGGGCAGCTGGGGAGGCAGCCGCCTTCTCCCTCTTATTTCCACGTGGAGTTTCTTGGTCTTTGTGCATTTTTCTGCGTGTCTCCTCCACTCTGGCTTCTCTGTTTGCATATTAGCAGGTACAAGACCAAACATGGCCTTCGCCATGTGATCTTGAGTTGAAACACCCAACCCCATCTTGGAGTTGCTCTTAGCTCAGAGGCTTGAGTGACTCACCGTGAGTCAGTTGTCCATCTCTGCTCCTGTTGCTGAGGCTGGAGGGGGAGCATGACCTTGGTTCTATCCCCTCAGCAAAGGAAGGGTATGTTTCCAGAGCAGAGAGGTTGGGCTGGGCAGACCCCTCAAAATATGTCTGTGGCAGCAGCTACAAGCCTCTGTCTACGTGGGGTATTTTCTTGCTTCAGATTATTCCCTCAGGCTAAAGTCACAAATGTGTGCTTAGGGTCAAGGTATGTGACAATTCATGCCTTAGTTCCAGGTTGTCTAGTGCTGACTCTAACAGAGGAAGCCCTGTCAGTGTAGGGCACTGTGGATGCCGAATCAGGGACATGAGAAGCCAAGAAGCAGAGTTGAGTGTTTGTCCCTGTCCCCTGTGGCAGAGACATGGGCAGTGGCAGGCAAGGCCGAGGGAAGGCCCCTCACAGGCAAGCTCGAGCGAGGACGAGCCTGGGAACTGGGGACTCCGGTCTCAGGTGCTTGAACCTGGGGCAAGGT
Organism: Avahi laniger; assembly: GCA_963575035.1. Classification (NCBI taxonomy): domain Eukaryota; kingdom Metazoa; phylum Chordata; class Mammalia; order Primates; family Indriidae; genus Avahi; species Avahi laniger. The sequence continues at coordinate 5,866 of CAUYSK010045015.1, read as the reverse complement.
CCCAGCGGGTCTGGCTCCAGGAGAGGGCCCGGGACAAGTGGCAAAGGAAATTCTGGGCAAGCCTGGGGAGAAAACTGGAGTTTGTATACGAAAAAATTAATAAGATAAGAGTGGGAAAAGACTGTAGGCTGCATCCGGATGCTTGTTCCTTTACACCTTGCTCTACGTTTATCATCATTTGGACACTGTCTTGTTTTACTACCCCGTGCTCAGTGGGCATAACAAATCCCTCTCTGCTGGGCAAAAGGAAGGATGATAGAAGAGTTCACCAATCTCCATTTGAAGGATCATACCTTAGGCAGAGTCCAAGTTTAAAAGGACAAAGCCATAATAAAGAGAGTGTCCTTTAGGAGGAAGCTCTGCCTCAGATTGCAGGGGTAGAGGGAGAAGGGGGTGAGAGGCCCCCACAAGGTAGAGACGCAAACTTGAACTGCAGCCCCAGCACCCACACCCTGCTGGTCTTCTCTGCTTCTTCCCAGCCCCTCAGGATGAGAGAGAGAGAGAGAGAGAGAGAGAAGGCTTTCCTTCTTCCTCTACTGTCAGCACCTGTCCATGTCCTTCCAGGTTGTCACGCCTCATCGTCTCACTGCGCACATGGGCCGCCAGGCACTTACACCATGAGGACCAGAGACCTGACTCTTTTCTGGAGCGTTTCCGTGGAGCTGAGCTCAAGGAGGTGTCCAGCCGAGAAAGCAATGCCCAGGCAAGCGTGGGCAGCCCGGAGCCACCAGACAGAGGGAGAGGGTGAGGAACCGAAAAGGAGGGTGGGCCGGTGCCAGCCGTGGTGGGGCGGGAAGCACCTGCTTTGCGGGGTCCTGCTTGGATGCCCCGCAGGTGGCCCCAAGCCTGAGCCATTCCTTCGGGAACATCACACGCTCCAACAGCCTCCGCCAGAGTCCAAGAGGCCCCACAGGAGAGGCAAGCCTTGAGCCAGAGCGCCCAGCCTTATTTGACCACTGTCCTATTCCTACATGGAGCTCCTCTTAGGGCCCCTAGAAATAGTGATCACAGAAACTCATCTGGGGACGCTGGTCACCAGTCTCTCTCCACCAAAGGACTTTTGTCCTTTGACCCTGTACGCTATGACCCATCTTGCTTGAAAACATGACCTTTTATACCATGAGCCTTGGGGGGTACCTAATGGTACCCACAATTATATGGATAGGTGTACATGCATTTTTCTGGGAAGAAGGTCCACAGGTTGGTCAGAATTTTCAAGGGGAACCATCCATGTCCCAGATCAGGTAAAAAAGTCACTGGGTGAGGGAAGGGGGCACACCAAGTATGGGGGGAGTGGAGCGTTGGGGAGAGTGCTTGCTTTTTGGCGGGAGGAGCTACAGAAGCAGGGCCTCTGCACATCTCTCTGCACGGCCCCCACCCCGACTGGGAGACAAGCTGCACCATGGGACTGTGGGACCGGCACCCCCACCCCCAGACACACAGGGCTGCTGCCTCCCTCCCCTCCTGGCTTGCTCTTAACAAGTCTCCCCAGCAGGAGGTCTGCGGAGAGACCCTTGGACCACCAGGGGTTGAATCGATTGTCGCCGAGCAACAGAGGGTCTCTTTAGGACCCAGAACCTATTTTCTAGGGAGAATAGGGGCGGGGTTGAAAAATCTCTCTTTTGGTTGAATCATCTAGAAAATGCTGAGATTTACAAAATGAAAAAGTGGAAATAAGCATGACTGCTGCAAGACAGACAGTCCTGGATAATTTGCTAGAGAAAATGCCATCTGTTTTGATGTCACTGCAGAGAGGATGGGCTCAGGCTGGGGCTTCTGAAACGGGGACTCAGGGGCCCTGGGGGGTGACTGTGATGGGGTCACAGGGGAACATGATAGAGCTTCTTGGAGCTTCCATTTTACTTCCACATGGGAGGGTATTTTTATAGCATAGATTATGTCAGGGACTGCAAAATGTTCAGACATTTTTAAGATAAAATACAAGAATTCAGGACATTTCTTGCTACTGACTGCTTTAGGAGACGCAGGTTCAGTTTTCTCTCCAGGGGAAAGGTATGAGAGAGACTGAGATGCGAGGGCCCACTGAGGAGGTATCCCCAAAGTTTTCACATGAACTTGGACTGCGAACTCTCGGGCTCTCTGGGCTGTGGGGAGGAGACTGGGTGCTACCCAGGACAAGGCAGGGCAGCCCCAGGATCCCAGAGCTGGCATGCCAGACCCCGACAGAGCCGTGAGCGCAAGGCTGGGAGGCTGCTGCCTGCTGAGACAGAGAGACAGGAGGGGCAGCAGACAGATAAGGAAGAAGAGAGGATGGACAAGGAGGAAGAAGGGAGGAAAAAGAGGTTTCTTAGCAAGCCAGACAGACTGACTCAATTTCCAATGGGCAAGCAAAGACTTCTGTAGCTAAATTGATCAAATTATCTTCCTGCATTTTTGGAGATGAATGTTAGACTTTGTCCATTTCCCAGCGTGCTTAGATGAGCAGGGAGTTGAGCTAGGACCGCATCAGGGCAGGCCCGAGGACACCACAGACACCCAATCACTCGCCAGAAGGTTTGAGGCGAGCAGATGAATGTAGTGGTGCAGGATGGTAGCTGGGCAATCAGCGAGGCTTCCTGGGGGAGGAGGATTTTAAACTTTTGGAGGCAAAGTCCCAACTGCAAAGCAAAGTGTATGCAGAGACAGGTCTTAGTAACCACTCGGGCTTGGTCTTGCAGGATTAGGCACAGAGGTGTGGTAAACACGGGCTGCTAACGCCTTGGAGCTCAACTTTCCCTCCATCACAATCTCACAGGGATTTCAGCTCCTGGGGGGTTTTCAGGTGAGCAGAGCCAATCCAGGAACAAGCAGTTACAGCCACATCTTGGACAGGGAGAGGAAGGCTGGCAGACAAGCAGAAGTAGCCAAAATGGCATTTAGCCACATGTCCAGCATCACAGAAGACACACCCTGAGAGCCAGGCCGGGTGTCACTGGTCACAGGCTCCAGTCCCTGTGGTCTGCAGTGACCATGGACAGGCAAGCCACCCTCCAGCTCTATGAGATCTCCAGCTCTGGCTCTCTTAATTAAACCAGCCATGTCAAAGTTGTACTGACAGTTGAGCACTTGGAGATATACCTTTTCCTATAGGGCACTGTGAAGTACACAAAATTCAACTTATAAACATCCAGTTGGTGCAAAACCAACCCTACCTTCTACCAGATTCTCACATAGATCATGGGTGGCAGGCCCTGAGGTTATAAGATTTTGGGAGAGGGCAGGTCAGATAGACTAAAAGCTGAGACAGTTCTGCCCCTGGTCAATTTTTGGCCCTGCTGATTGGAAGAGGTTACCATGGTTGAACTTTCGAGGGAGAGCGCCCTTCTAGAGCCTTTGCAAATGACGGTAGCAAGTCGCTGCTGCATGATGTGTCTATCCTGGTGCAGAAGGCATAAGACCTTCACCTGAGAGGCGTGGACGCACCCAGAGGCCACATCAGGTCCATTTGTGTGCCCCGTGTAGTGCCAGGCACCCTGCCCCGCACAGGGCAGAACGGAGTGAAATCGAATGGAATCTGAGGCCGGGCAGCCGGATGGGATCCAAACGGTTAATCCTCATTTACTCAAAAGCCTCACATTCATCCTCTGTTCCCCCAAGGCTTTTACCAGACTTAACTAGTCACAAAAAATTTTGGGCCTTGACAAAAACAAAACCCTGTGTTCTTCAAGTTGTGAGCAGAAGGGGCCAGGAGAAGGGGCTAGGGGTACCCAAATAATCACCTGGGGAAAGATGGTCCCACAACATGGACACTGAGCTCAGATTGCCATGCTGTTCTCTCTGCCTCCCTGCAGCGCCTGGCCCCTGGCCAAACACAGTGCCAACGCCAGCAACAACTCGGAGGAGGAGTAAGTACCCGGCTCCCAGCAGAGCCTCACCTTCCAGTGCCAGGGGCCACCCTCCTCCCCGTAGAAGCCCCAGCTTTGCCTGCCTCCTTCAGTGCCCCTGCTCCCCCTCCCAAAACACCAGTAGGCCATGCGAGAATCCTGCTCCTTCCTGTGGAAATCCATCCCTGTGGTCTGATGGGGGAGAGGGGACAAGGTCTGTGTGACTCCTTTGGGGAAGTGATTTTATCTCTTTAGCTCTCATTTTCCTCATCTATAAAGCAAAGAGGTTGGATCAGATAAATGCTTTAAACTTTAACATTCTACATCGCTATGTATTTCAGGGTGTAAAACTGAGTTCCTTTACAGAGCAAGTAATATGTTCCTTAATGATGGAACACACTTTTTCATTCTACAACTTCAACCTTTGTATGCCAGTGAAATGCCAATTCCTAAGGACAATTCAGGCCAATTTGGAGGGCATAATCAGGGCAGTGGAAAGAGGAAATTTAAATATTTGCAGCAAGCAGCCTCTTGAAAGGATGACCTGCTGTAACTACTTTCTATCACCAGGTGCTGAGCCGCAGGATTAGTTTGATGTATGATTTTCGAAAGTGCCACCCAAGAGCCCGGAGAGTGTGTGGCATGTGGGTGAGACTGCAAGTGTGCATTAACACACGCATATGTGTGCACACAATTCTCCACTCTCACCACTTTATGGAATACTATGATTGGAGGTCTTAGTTGGAGGTTAGGGAAAAATCATCAATATCAACAAGAAATGCCAATTTCTTGACTTCTGATTGACAGAGAAATGTGGCAAGGGTTTTTCTTGTTATTTCCCTTTTTGTTCCTTGGGTAGAACTTTTTTCCATGATTCTCTCCATGAAAGAATCATGTATTTTGTTTTCATAAATTTGGACATCAAATCCAGAGACTGAAATGCCAGCAATCAAGAAAAATGAAATAATGTCATCTACAAAAGAATAGCTGTTGTGATATGTGCTTGATTTAAAGTCAGACCTAAGATTAAACACGTTTGAAAGCCTAGTATTGAGTCTCCTGGGCATGGAAAGCCTTGGAGCTCTGGGAACCGTGGACGTGGGTCTTGTGGGTCTCTGGGCTCCTTTGTCCTGCGACTGGGGTGTGGGCAAGGACGGAGCTGGACAGTGTTGGCCGCACCAGGCTCTTAAGTCTTTTCATGTACATGACTCTCTTCATGGAGCCACACTGAAGCCAAGGGCCGAGGTACAAAATTGGGAACTGTCCCAAAATGAGGACACCTGGGTACAGAAAAATAACTCTTTATGGACAACTTTCCTCTCCTCTTCCACCACATTTCTGGCATTTTCACTTAGCCCCATGGGTTCTGAATAATTTTTTCCTCCCCTATCAAACTGTTCCCAGCCAAAATCAGCATCATTTTGCAGTTCTGTGCAAGTTCTTTTGGGGCAGTGCTGGGTGGACTCAGGGACATGACTGGTTGGTGCTTTCCTAGGCCCTCACAGCATGGTAGCCAGAGGAAAGGCCAAGGTCTATAACCCACGGTCACAGATCCTGGACAAGGCAAGCTGAGCCTGGAGTAATTAAACTCCACGCAGGGCTAAGGACGCCCAATAAGCTTGTGGGTGGCGCCCTCTGCTGGTTCATTGACATTAATTCTCCAGCGGCAGGAAAGACTCCGGGGTTCATATCACAATAGATTCAAGAAGACAGCGGATGGATAACCGTCCTTGCTCTTCTCATTTCACAATTTTAATAACCTTTTGTTCTTTTCCACTTTATTGAAATACCCACTGCTAAAAACCTAGAAGACAAGAAAAACACCTATGTGCCTACACATACGAAAAGTACATTTCATGTCGACAGTGGAATTCCACTACCAGAGATAACCCCTCTTTTTTTTTTTTTTTTTTTGAGACAGAGTCTCACTGTGTTGCCTGGGCTAGAGTGCTGTGGCGTCAGCCTAGCTCACAGCAACCTCAAACTCCTGGGCTCAAGCGATCCTCCTGCCTCAGCCTCCCGAGTAGCTGGGACTACAGGCA
>CAUYSK010045013.1:0-13575 GCA_963575035.1 Avahi laniger | reverse complement strand
CAACTAAAAATATATAGAAAAAATTAGCCGGGCATGGTGGCACATGCCTGTAGTCCCAGCTACTTGGGAGGCTGAGGCAGTAGGATCGCTTGAGCCCAGGAGTCTGAGGTTGCTGTGAGCTAGGCTGACGCCACGGCACTCACTCTAGCCAAGGCAACAACGTGAGACTCTGTCTCAAAAAATAAAAAATAAAAAAAATAAAAATTCTAAGTTATAAAATATAATCCTATTTGATGTTAGTACTGGAAATAATTGCTGATGACCCCTAGTATAACCTTCTCATTTTACAAATGGGTAAACTAAAACCTGGGCTAATTAACTCACACTAGATGAGGTGGGGCCAGGGCCCAGAGCTCATGTTTTCTAGTTCAGTGTTCATTTATCATGTAGAAAATATTTGGTACCTTTAAAAAGAAAATCTGCGTCATTAAGTATTTGTAGTTAACAGAACAAAGAATGTTCTGCTGTCACTTGTTCTTGGACGCAGTTACAGAACTCCATGTATGCCAGACACCACGCTAACCTCTTCACATATATCACCCATTTGCTCCTCCTTGTGACTCTGATGTAGTTAACTATTATCTCCATTTTAAAGATGAAAACTGGAAGCAAATACCTTATTGAACATTATACAACAGTGGTAAAACTAAGTCTCAACCTTAAACCAACAGTCCTTAAGGTGTGGTGATATTGATGAATATAGTAGCAAAATGTATTGAGTTATAATTGTGTGCCAGGTACCTTCCTCAGTACTTTGTGTACATTAATTCATTTAATACTTATAATAACTTTACGAGGTATAGGTGTTCAAAGTAACTTTCTTACTATCACCATTTTATAAGTAAAGAAATTGAGGCACAGAGAGGTGGAATAACTTTACCAAAGTCAGGCAACTAATAAGCAATATCTTCCTGCATTTTTTTCCTCTTTTGAACTTGTTATAAAAATCTAGTAAATAGGCCGGGCGTGGTGGCTCACGCCTGTAATCCTAGCTCTCTGGGAGGCCGAGGTGGGTGGACTGTTTGAGCTCAGGAGTTCAAAACCAGCCTGAGCAAGAGTGAGACCCCGTCTCTACTAAAATTAGAAAGAAATTAATTGGACAACTAAAAATATATATAAAAAAAAAATTAGCCGGGCATGGTGGCACATGCCTGTAGTCCCAGCTACTTGGGAGGCTGAGGCAGGAGGATTGTTTGAGCCCAGGAGTTTGAGGTTGCTGTGAGCTAGGCTGATGCCACGGCACTCTAGCCCGGGCAACACAGTGAGACTCTGTCTCAAAAAAAAAAAAAAAAAAAAATCTAGTAAATACATTGATATTCATAAAATTCTTTATTGTCCAAGGGGTCTTAATGTGTGTAAGAGAGGATCACTTAACTACTTTTATTTTAAAATTCAGTTACAAAATTCAGAAATCAATAAACTAAACGTTGGCAATTAAAATGCAGATTCTGGTTCTGTTGGGACCTGAAAGTCTGCATTTCTAACAGGCTTTCTGATGACACCAGTGTTTTGGACCACACTGTTAGCAGCAAGGGTTAAGAGGTGTCACTGTGAGAAAAAAGGAATTTTTCAGTGTCTTTTTGGTCTGAGAACCCAATATCACATCAAAATTTTTAGTGGTGGGGTCATGTGAGTCAGTCCACAAATTGTCATGTGAACTTCTTGTTCCTGCCAAGTTAGTCATTTGAACTGAGCATGTTGAGTTACTTGAGGGGGCCTATGCCGGCTTCACTCTAAAACAAAGTGCCAGTATACTGCCCTGCCGTGATTTATAGAGAGGAGTGTTATCGGAAATAATGCCAGAGTCAGAGTCAATTGTGAGAAAATTTATTTTACTCTAAGTAGCAGTAATAGATTCCATAGGAAACTCGATATTACATGTGTTTAGTAATCTAACGAGTGACTGACAATTGCTACCCTGAATAAAATAATTTTTATAAAAAATTGTTTTTCCTAGAGTGAAAGATCAATTTTTACATAAAAACTAACTAAAAATATAGTTGAGTTGGCCAGTTATCTGCTAATATTAGAATTTTACTTTATAAAAATATTATTGTGTTTTATACTATAAAAATGCATGAACTGTGATCCTAGATTAGATTCTGTACTAGAAGGAAAAATGTTACAAAAAACATTATAGGCATTCGTTAAATGACAAAACTGAGATATAGTCAGTAGATTAGATAAAAAATATTGTTAAATTAATATTTATTAAATTAATAAATTTAATATTATTAATGTTAAATTTATCAAAGTTAATTACTATGACTGTGTAAGAGAATATCCTTATTCTTGGGAAATTTAAGGGTAAACGGCCATGATGTACACAACTTACTCTTAAATGGTTTGCCTCCCACTCCAAGGAAATACATATGCACACATACATATGTGTGTATATGTGTGTGTATACACAGAGAGAGAAAGAGGAAATGATAAAACAGATGAGGCAAAATGCTAGACAAATAACATTTAGACAGATAAATTTTGGTGAAGGGTATATGGGTGCTCTTTGCACCATCCTTGCAACTTTTCTATAAATTTGGAATTCCAAATAAAAAAAAATTTTAAGGGAAAATTGCATAAAAAGGAATTAACACAACTTTTTTATTATTTAGTGCTAAAATTTATTTAAAATTTGACAAAGCAAATTAATATAAACAGGCTCAGTATATAATCTAAGAAGTGCATTTTCAAATATATTTGAGTATTCTATAAGTTTTTAAAAATATTCTACTATCCTGTAGTCCCAGCTACTTGGTAGGCTGAGGCAGGAAGAGTGCTTAAGTTCAGGAGTTCAGGACCAGCCTGGGCAATATAGCAAGACCCCATCTTTTAAAATTTCTTCTTATTTATTTTATATATAAATTTTTAAAAATTTTGGCCAGATATGGTGGCTCATACCTATAATTCCCGTGCTTTCAGAGGCCAAAGTGGCAGGATTGCTTGAGGCCAGGAGTTTGAGACCAGCCTGGGCAACATAGCAAGACCCCATCTCTAAAAAAAATTTAAAAAATTAGCCAGGCGTGGGGGCGTGCACCTGTACTTCCAGCTACTCGGGAGACTGAGTCAGGAGGATCACTGGAGCCCAGGAGTTCGAGGTTGCAGTGAGCTATGATTGCACCACTGCACTCTACCCTGGGCAACAGAGTGAGACCTTGTCTCTAAAAATAAATAAAATTGTAAAAATTTAAAATATAAATTAAATATGTTTAAATTAAAAAAATTAAAGCCAGTGCGTTTAACCCTGTTTTCTCTCTCCCATAAAACACAAGATAACTGTTTAGTTTAGAAATGTTTATTTATTCAGTAGTATTTGAGTTATTGAATCCTTTAAAATGAATTTTACTTTAAAATTAAATGGAGTCATCAGTCATGTCAAATAATGGGTGTCATTTATGGTGTGATTAATTAACTGGCAGTATTCTCAGGTTTCTGCACAACTCAACATGAATACTTGCGTGCATTTAGTGTTTGTGCTATTAAATGTAAACAGAGCTGAATATGTACAGCCTGAAGGTAAAATAACTGTGATAGTAAAATGACTGTTTCTTTATATGTTTAGGCTCGATTATTTGATGAACCTCAGCTTGCTAGTCTTTGTCTAGACACAATAGACAAAAGCACAATGGATGCAATAAGTGCAGAAGGGTTCACTGATATTGATATAGGTAAGTTCACTATGAAGTAAATTGTTACAGTTTAAATATTTAATGCCTTATTTGTCAGCCTCGTTGGAGAATGAGGTGTTAAATTAAATTTAAATAAGTGGTTTTCCCAAATGATTGAAGTCTGCCTCTTTAAGAGTTTTGCTTTCTTTCATTTTGGTGAAAATATTCCTAAGTCTTAACTACTTCATTGCCTTTTAAAAGATGTCAAGTCAAATAAATACTCACTGAATACTCACCGTACGCGTGGCATTATACTAGGCTCCTGTAGGAAATACAAAGAAGGGTAAGATGCGATTTGTCTTGTTAAGGAAACACCTAACTGGAGAATCAAGGAACAAATATGTGAAAGTTAAGATTTAAGACACTAACATTAATAGATGAGAGGGCCTATGGCAAATGTGATTTTTGCCTTTTCTAGATTAGATATGTAGAAAATGATGATTATGCAAATCCAGAAAATAGAGAGATTACCTAAAATTAGAGTAGTGTTAGGAAAATTTTGACAAAGGAGGTTCTGATATGGACCTTACCGAATGGGGAGGACAGCAAGTCCTTGAATAACATCATTTTGTTTTAATGTTGATGAGGAAGAAAATTGATTCCCAGCTGGGGCCACTGTGTGGAGCTTGCATGTTCTCCCCACGTCTGTGTGGGTTTTATCCAGGTACTCCAGTTTCCTCCCACATCCCACAGCTACGCATATCAGTAAACCCGCATGTCTGCGTGGTCCCAGTCTGAGTGTGGGGGTGCACGTCAGTGCCGCTTGCGATGGAATGGTGCCCTGTCCAGGGTTGGTTCCTGCTCTGCACTCTCAGCTGTCGGGATAGGCTCTGGCCACTCACAACCCTGAACTGGAATAAATGAGTTGGAAATTGAATGAATGAATATAAATTATTTTGAAATAAAAATTCATAAAGTATACAATAATCATACAAAATGCATGATCTGAAAGTGCTCAGCAAGCCCACCATATGTGTGATTATTTTGAACTGTGTGGTGGTAGGAGGTGCCTCTTATAATTTTTGCTTTGCAAACAGTTATTCTTGGATTTAACCCACCATGACTGTAACCACCATCACTCACTGATTCATGAAAAATTGGGTAAATAATCATCTTACTTGTCTTTATTAATTGTTCTTAAATGTATGTGTAGCTCACATTTATTCAGTGTTTAATATTAGAAGTTTGGTGATGTTTTTGTTATTAGAAATATGCCGTAGGAACTTAACTCTTGTTTATGTCAATTAGCCTATGCTAAAATTGGTTTTGTTATATGTATTGCTTAAAGTCACTGTCACCGAGAACCTACTGAAGAGTTAAGTGAGGACTCGGTGTAACTGGATAGTGGAGAGGGTAGGACGTTAGAGGCAGACGGAACCACGTGAAAAGGTGTATGCAGGGGGGGGGGTGCAAGCTGGGTTACAGCAGGGTAATAGAGGACCATCTAATGACAGGCTGAGGAGTTGGATTTTTTTTTTTTTTTTGAGACAGAGTCTCACTCTGTTGCCCGGGCTAGAGTGAGTGCCGTGGCGTCAGCCTAGCTCACAGCAACCTCAGACTCCTGGGCTCAAGCGACCCTCCTGCCTCAACCTCCCGAGTAGCTGGGACTACAGACATGCGCCACCATGCCCGGCTAATTTTTTTTTTTTTTCCTATGTATTTTTAGTTGTCCAATTAATTTCTTTCTTATTTTTAGTAGAGACGGGGTCTCGCTCTTGCTCAGGCTGGTTTCGAACTCTTGAGCTCAAACAATCCGCCCACCTCAGCCTCCCAGAGTGCTAGGATTACAGGCGTGAGCCACCGTGCCCGGCCTGAGGAGTAGAATTTTGTCTTGTAGGAGAATAGAGAAAGCAAATCCGGCCCATGGCTTTAAATATTATCTTTATGATGATGAACCCAAAATATGTATCTTCAGTCCCTGCCTTCTGGGATCCAGACTTATAACCCAGCTGTCTACTTGACATCTTCATTTGGAAATTTCATAGGCATTTCAAATAAAACAGTGAAAGGAGAACCATCGATTCCTCCCACTCTCTGTTAGATCTCTTCTGTTCCTTTCCAACTTTTATCAGTCTTCCTTAATGGCACCACCATGAACCTGATTGCTCAAGCTAAAATCCCAGAAGTTAGTCTTGATTATTCTTTCTCTCATAACTCACGTACAATCTTACCAGCAGGTACTCACGGCTCTACTGTCAAAGTGTATCCTGAATCTGACAGTTTCTTACCATATCCATGGCTACCGCCTAGTCTAAGCCACTGTTCTCTCATCTGGATAGCTGCTGTGGTCTCCAGCAGTCTCTTTCTGCCCACCTTGCTCCCATACCGTCCAGTGCTATACGGTAGCCAGAATGCCCTTTATAAATAAAAAATCAGGTTGTATCACTTCCTTGCTTCCAGTGTTTTCCCACTGCAGGTAGAATAAAATTGAAACTCCTTACAAAGCTTACAAGGCCCTACATGGTCAAGCTTTGTATTTGTCAGGATAGGCTAAGCTAGGCTATGGTAATAATGACCCAAAAGTGCTTAACTGGCTCAAACACAAAAGTTTATTTCACACTCACATAACAGTTCAAAGGTGTGTCGCGTCAGTGGGTAGCTTTCTCTTATGGTTCTGCCGTTCCCTAGGGCCTAGTTATATCTGTATCTTGCAGATGGAAGAAAGTATGGGCAGGGAAAACACTCACACATTAAAAGCCTTGGCGCTGAAATACAGTAGCACCTTCATTTTGACTATTTTGTTGTCCAGAATTCAGTCACAAGATCCCACCTAACTTCAGGGGAAGTTAGGAGATGTGGACTAGTCACATCACAGGAAGAAGAGAAAACAGATTTTTGGTCAACAGCTGGCAGTCACTACCTACGTCCACCTAATCTGACTGTGGCTCCTGCCACTCTCCCCTCATTCACACTGCATGTACGCTGGCCAGGAGTATTCGTATTTCAGGACTTTGTATTTGCTGTTCCTTTCTATTGGAATCCTTTTCCTCCCGGATCTTTGTACGACTACCTTTTAATCATTTAGATCTCGGGTTAAATGAGACCTGACGCAGTCTATCTCAGACCTACTTACTTAAAATAGATACCACGGTCCCCTAAAGAGTTCCTGTCCCATTACTGTGATTTACTTTCCTCATAGTACATATTGCTATCTGAAAGTATTATCTAGGTATGTGTCTTTGTATATATATTTTGATTGTCTACGATCCCTTCCTGGATTGTAAACTCCTCGAAGGCAGGACTTTGTCTTGTTTACCACTACGTGTCACTGAAGACAGCAGAACATAGTCCATGTTCAGCTAATATTTATTGACCGACTGGACTAGAATGATGCTTTTCCTTCCCACCTTGGCTAGTTCTCACCATTTTAACGTCTCGGCTCAAATTATACCTCTGTAGTGACTCATTTCTTGAGAATTGACGTCCCACCCTCTTCTATGGCACTTAGTATATTCCTGTGTTATAATAACATCTCGTTGTTAGTTTACCTATTACATGGTCCCTTGGGAGGGACTGCACACTGCTTGTATTGTGCTGAAGGACAGGGGCTAGACCAGGCTTCTCCTCAGCACCTGTAGGTCGTGTCTGTTGAGTTATTGGAAGTTTGAGAGCCCCAAGCACAAGTTGTTAATGAAACATTGCTTAATCCTGTTTTTCTTCTGTTAGGGGCTGTCAAGTGCTCTTCAGTGTACTCTTACTTGAAATAACACTACTTGCATCTGGGTGACTCACACCTGGAAGGCATTTGATAAACAGTTCTTACATTATGCATGGGAATCTTGAAGTAGGGGCCTTGCACAGGGTGGATACGTTTTATACGTATTTTATATATATATAATATATACATATAAATATTTGTTAATTTGATTTGACTCCCAGTTTAAATTAAAATCTTGTATTGTTTATGAAATATAATCTATGTTGTTATGATTTTTATTAGGTTCTCAGCTGTAATTTCTTATTTTAATATGTCCCTCTACTTCTTTCTACCCCACATGACAGTTTGTCTCAAATGTACTTGTTAAAAACTGAGAATGACAGAGAAATCTGGTAGCTGGGAGAAAGGAGGCAGGTACAGGAGCTTTTGTTTAACAGCTGGCTTGGTTTCTGGAGGTGCTTTTCTCCTCTGGGACTTAAGTGCCTGGAGATAGAGACACTGTTTCTCTCTTACAGCTTTTTGTTACAGGAAGAAAAATCACAGTGACAGAACAAAATGAATTTACATTATGCCAAGGGCAGTATGATGTGCTTTTTGATTTTTTTCAGTCACACTTTATCTTTACTGAAGTTACTAGCATACAGAGTAGAGACATGGGGGTCCAGTCTTCTGTTTTTCCATTAAATGACTAAATGTTATAGTCTCTGTATATACTTAATCTAACAAGTATTGAGGTAAATTGATTTATACTTAATTTACCTGTGAAAGAGCTTCATGGAGCCTTAGTTTATACTTACCTGCTCAATAGAAGGAACAAAAGTTTGACTTTTTTTTTTGGAGATAGAGTCTCACTCTGTCACTCCAGGTAGAGTGCAGTGGCGTCATAGCTCAGCGCAACCTCAAATTCCTGGGCTCAAGACATCCTCCTGCCTCAGCCTCCCAAATAGCTGGGACTACAGGCATGCGCCACCACACCTGGTTAATTTTTCTACTTTCACTCAGGCTGGTCTCAAACTCCTGAGCTCAAGTGATCCTCCCACTTTGGCCTCCCAGAGTGCTGTCACGAGCCACCATGCCCGGCCCAAAAGTTTGATTTTAAAAATATGTTTAATCAGTTCATTTCTAACATATTGTTGAACCCCTACTGTGTTCCTGGGACTATGATATCTCTGCTAGAATTTTAGCTATATTTGATATTAAGCAAGTATTTGGCTCTTAGCGTGAATATATAGACCATTGCAGAAAAGTGTTTTTTAAAATAATTTTTTCTTTGATATGTATTTCTGGGAAATTTAGTTATATTTAATGTTTTAATTGATTTCTGCCATGTATAAGTATCATTTTTATTTAAATTTAATTTCAAGTATAACTATAGTAGTGCCTATTTTATCCAGGTTCTTTAGAATAAGGTTCTCTGTATTTTCTCGTGTATCTAGAGCAGTCCTTTTTAAGAACCATGCATTTATTTTGGCCATTTGAGAAAGATATTTAAAATGTGTTTTACTTTGCCTGTCTTTGTTAAGCAATGTGTACTGAATATAATTTAGGATTCTTGCGATTTTTAATGCTCATTATTATGAATATCAATTACTGTACAGTGAAGCACTCAGGCCTCTGAAGTGTTATTTTTTTTTAAAAAATCTCTTTCTATCAGACTTTTTTTGTTTATTTTTCTTTAATACTTGCTATATCTCTGTAGTACTTTCTTTAATACTTGCTATATCTCTGTAGAACTAAAAGGGATTCATGCATAAAATACAGACACTATTCTTTAGATTTTACTACCTACTTAAGTTGAATAGTCTAGAATAATACATTGAAAAAATTAAAAAAATTTGTAAAAGATATGTGTATATTTAATATATTTTTATATTATGAGTTATTTCTACACGAGAAAAGGAAAATTATTCTTAACTAAAGATCTGGGATAATTTTCTTGATAAATGGACAATCGCTTTGAACCTTCCAATAAAATAACATACATTTAATATTAAATGGCTTGTCAGTTTTTATAATAAATTTCTCAAGATGCTTGGCATTAGTTAAAAGGTTATATAAATTAGTGGATATTGTATTTAAAAAATATTTGTATAAATGTATTTAATTTAAATATACATGTTGTGTATTCTGTATTACACATCATACATTATATAGTGCATGTGTGTGTGTGTGCGTACAACTACTATTTCAAAACATCATTCACAAAATAAGTGTTGGCCTGTAAAGCCCTTATCTCTTCTGAACTTACTGCTTCTAGGCTGCTATAACTTAAAGTAACTGAGTTTATTTTAATTTTGCCTACAGTAAGAGGAAAAGGATTCTGAGTGAGGACCTGAGGTAGAGGCATGACATTTATACTTGGGTGTTAAATAGGGATTTCAGATTAATACATCTAAAATTAAACTTCCCATCTTTCCCCACCCCAGACCTGTTCCTTGTAGTCTTTCCCATCTCAGTTGATGCCACCCTTGTCCCTCAGGGCTTAGACTGTAATCCTTGATTCTTCCCATTCTTTCACACCCCATGTCCAGTGTTAGGAAATCTCACTGAGTCTCCCTTCAGAATACATCCTGAATCAGGTTGTTTTTCAGCACTCGACTGCTACGCTCCTGGTGCAGGCCACCATCGTCTCTGACCTGGGTTGATGCAAGAGCCTCCTCACTGATCTTGCTTCCACTCTTGCCCCACTACAGTCTCTTCTCAACACAGCGACCAGGACGATCCTTTCAGAGCATAAAATGTCACGGCTCAGAACCCTCCAGGCATTCCCCACATCACTCAGAGTAAAAGCCAAATGAGGGTGCTACACGATTGCCTTCTCTTCCCCATGCTTCTGGCTTCACTGCCTGCTACTCTTCTCTCCTCACTCTGTCCGCCACACTGCTCTCCTGCCTGTTCCTCCGATGTGCCAGGCACGTTTTCACATGAGAGCCTTCGCACTGGCAGTCCCGGAGACGACTCCTCTGGGTATCTATTCGGCTGACTCCCATACCTCCTTCAAGTCTGGCACAAATGAGGCCTGCCCAGACCATCCTGTTTTAAATTTCACTTCTAATTTTCCTTACCCTGTTATTTTTACTTGCATGTATCATCTAACATATTATAATTATGTTTATTTAATCTGTTTCTCCCCATTAGAACGCAAGCTCCAAAAGGGGAAAGATTTTTAACTTTTTGTTCAATGATATATCAGAATGATATACTAGAATAGTACCCAGTGCATAGTCAGTGCTTAATAATAAACATTCACCGAATGAATGAATGAATTGTAATCTGTAGACTTTATGAATTTATGTAACTTGGAACCTTTTTATGTGGCTTAGTATTAATTTTATTCTGGATATTTGAGTTTGCCTGATAAATGGCATCAATATATAGGTAGATAACTATATCTAATCTTGCATGTATAGTAATAAATTGAATGTTAACCTTGCACTAATTTTTAATGGAACACTTCAGAGTTTAATACCTTTAATTCATTAATATTTTAAAGTATAGCGTCTGTAGTTTTAAATATCTAACCTATTTTTTGTTGAGCTTTGAAAACCTAATATAAGCATGTCTGCCAATATTGCTTGCTTAGATTGTAAAATATTCCTAATTTGATTTATTTTTGTATTTTACCTGTAGACACTCTGTGTGCAGTCCTAGAAAGAGACACTCTTAGTATTCGAGAAAGTCGACTTTTTGGAGCTGTTGTACGCTGGGCAGAAGCAGAATGTCAGAGACAACAATTGCCTGTGACTTTTGGAAACAAACAGAAAGTTCTAGGAAAAGCGCTTTCCTTAATCCGGTTCCCACTGATGACAATTGAGGAGTTTGCAGCAGGTAAGTCTATAATGTCACCGAATCTATTTGAAACTCTTTTAGTAGTGTCCCTATGCAGAGAGGAAAAGAAGCTGTTATTTATTGAGTACTAGCCACATGATAAATGTATATGCATGTGTATAATTTGATTTAATGCTCATAAAAGCCTTCAAGATAATATTATCCACATTTTATAGGTTAGAGAAGTGAACTTCAGAGAGGTCGGGTGCCTTGCCCAAGGTTGTGACAGATCTTTTTGACTCTTAAGGTTGATGCTTCTGATTAAAACCAAACAAACCTGGTTTTGAATCAATCTCAGGTCCATGACCAGTTATGAACAGTTCTTCATTAGTCCTATCATCGAGTATTATCTGCTTTGAAATCATGGCCAGAGTGACTTAAAAGAAAAAAAATTCTCGTGATTGTTTTGAATTGTATTTTTATTTGTGAAGATGGGGTCTTGCTATGTCACCCAGGTTGGCCTCAAACTCCTGGGTTCAGGTGATCCTCCTACTTTAGCCTGTAGCTGGGACTATAGGCACACACCACGGTGCAGGCTGAATTGTATTTTTTTATACTTATTGGCCATTTATATTTTTTTCTTAACATTATTCATGTCTTTTGTTGTTCTGCTGGCATATTTAAATTTTTCTTGACTGTATATTGATTACCATATATTGATTCATCATGTATTTATTATATATTCAAATTTTTCTTACTGATTTAACATCCATATCGTAAAACAAACCAAGTGAACATACCTATTCACGCTTTCAATTTATTCATCAATTTGCAGTACATTTCTTGTACCCCAGAAGCCTTTGTCATGCCCTTCCAAGTCATTAATCCCTCTCTCAAAGGTGATGACTTTGTCTTCTATAAATTAATTTTGTCTACATTTAAACTTTTTAAAGGAAATCACATATACAGTGTGTATTCTTTTATGTGTGGCTTCGTTCTCGTAATAGTTTGTCAGGTTCATCCATGTGGTCGAGTGTGGCAGTAGCTCATTCTTTCTCGTTGCTCAGGAATATTCTGTTGTATGCATGTGCCATGATTTATCCATTTTACTGTTCTTGGACATGATGGTTGTTTCTGTTTGGGGGTCATTGAGAATATTCTTGTCTGTGTCATTTGGTGGACATATGTAAACATTTCTGTTGGATATATAGGAATGGAATTGCTCTCTCATAGAGTGTATACGTTCAGCATTAGTAGGTCTTGCCAAATAGTTCCCCAAAAAGGTTGTAACAGTTTACACTCAGTAGCAAAGTTAGGAGAGTTAAGAGTTCATTCTTGTTGCCCACATCCTCCGCGATACTTGGTATTGTTAGTTTTTGTAGTTTAGCCATTTGGATGTGTGTGAGGACTTATTTTATTTTGAGTTTAATTTCATGTCTCTGATGATTAGTGATGTTGAACATGCTAATAATTTTTTTAATCCAATGTAACAAACTTTGTCTTTTATTTGGACTATTTATTTGGTTCATTTACATTTAATATAATTACTAATAGGCCAGGGGTGATGACTCACGTCTGTGATCCCAGCACTTAGGGAAGCCAAGGCAGGAGGATTGCTTTGAGGCCAGGAGTTTGTGACCAGCCTGGGCAACATAGCGAGACCCCGTCTCTACCAAAAAAATTTTTTAAAAACCCATATACTATAATCACTGATATATTTGGACTTATATTTACCATCTTACAATTGGTTTTCCATTTGTCACATCTGTTTTTTGTTTTTTTTCCTTTTCTTTCTCATTCTTTTGTAGGAATCACGTTATTTTTATCCTATTTTTTGTGATAATGATATAGTTTTCTCCTTTATTCTGTTAATAGAGTGAACTGCATTAACTGATTTTTCAATTTAAGTCTATTTTGCATTCCTTACATAAATGAGACTTGGCTGTCATGCATTATCCTTTTTATTTATTACCAGATTTGATTTGCTAATTTTTTATTTTTTAGTATTTTTATGACTATTTCATAAGAGAAATGAAATGAGTCTGTAATTTTTTTTTCTTATGAAATTGTCAGAATTGGCCTCATACTGAAAGTTAGGAAGGTAACTTTTTTCTTTTTCAGTATTCAAGAGTTTGTGTCATTAATTTTATCAAGAACCAACTTCTGGGTTTATTGATTTTTCTCTATCCTAGTATGTTTTCTGCTTCATTAATTTCTGCTTTTTTCATTATCATTTCCTTCTTTTCCTTTGATTTTAATTTGCTGGGGTTATTTATTATTAGTCATTGTAACTTTTTGAGATAATTACTTAGAACAATGATTTTCTTTTTTTTTTTTTTTTTTTTTTTTTTTTGAGACAGAGTCTCACTCTCTTGCCTGGAGCGAGTGCCGTGGCGTCAGCCTAGCTCACGGCAACCTCAAACTCCTGGACTCAAGCAATCCTACTGTCTCAGCCTCCCAAGTAGCTGGGACTACAGGCAT